>SDVU01000760.1:0-10761 GCA_016256075.1 Dictyocoela muelleri | reverse complement strand
AATTAAAAATTTTTTAAAATTAATGATTTTATTTTTTTTTGTCACGACCATAAGGGTTATTTTTATTTTTTTTTGTTAGGGGGGGATTAAGTATACGGGAACCATAATTATTTTATCTATATTATACTTTTAAATTATTTAAAGTACAGAAAAATGTAAAAATTTTACGTTTTTTAGCAAATTATAATCCCGGGAACCCCAGATAACGGGATTTAGAAAAATGTAATTCTGAAATCCCGGGATTAAAAAATGTCTCGTGATTCTAATCCCTAATACACTTTAAATAAGTAAATGAGATATTAAAAAGTTATTAATAAAAAATATGAATTAAATTTTCTTGTTTAAAAAGGCTCGAATTTGTGAACATAATAAAGACCAATGGGTTTAATCCAATATTTTATAAGATTTATATCTCTAAGGATTAATATATCTCTCTTTACATTCAAAAAAAATAAACAATTTCATCGAGATAGATCTCTTATAAAAGATTGAATTAAGGCCAAAGTACTCTTTATTATGTCCACAAAGGCCGACTATAAATATTTAAACAATTAATTTCAATTCAGACTTTTTAGTAATAACTTATTAATCTTTCATTTGCTTATTTAAAGCGTATAAAGTAATATCTCATATAATTTTGGAAGTAGTGGAATTTGAAAGTAGCGGGATGTAAACATATTTTTAGAATATTCACAAAAAAAATTAAAAAAAAATACTCAAAATAGATGAATAGACCAAAAAAAATATACACGTCCATAATCACTCGATAAGAAACATTAAAAAATATACCTTTTAATCAATTTTAATAATAATTTTTACTACCTTTTTCATGCTCTTATAAATACAAAGCTTTAAAAAATAACGGGAGCTAGAATACTTTTAAATAAAAAATTGTTTTAATAAATTTGCATTAAAAACTTTTTATTAAAATCATACTTAAACCTTAAATTAAAAATATTTTTAATAAATTTCAAAATATAAAAAAATATATACGCATAAATAACATTCAACCCCAATGCAAAACAGTTCACCTCAAAACCAAAAATACGAAGACGAAATTTACCGCAAACTAGAATCATTTAAGTCAGCACAAGAATGGTCAGACTTTATATCATTATTAAACTCACTAAACGCCACTTTAAACAGCTATGAGTTCAATTATATTCCCCACAAGGTATTGTTCATTAAAAGGCTCAATCAATGCCTTCATCCGACTTTACCTGCAGGTGTGCATAGTAAGGTTCTTAAAACATATAGAATTTTATTTTTGAAGATGAATCAACAAATAAAAGAAATACAATTAAAACATAAAATTAAAAATAATGTAAATAGAGGTATCTCGAATAATAAAGAAAACCCCATCAGTGATAAAAATAAAACTATTTATGATAAAAATATTAATGACAAAGATAAAACTATTAATGAAAAAGATAAAACTATTAATGAAAAAGATAAAACTATTAATGATAAAGATAAAACTATTAATGATAAAGATAAAACTATTAATGATAAAGATAAAACTATTAATGACAAAGATAAAACTATTAATGATAAAGATAAAACTATTAATGAAAAAGATACTACACACATAAATAATATTGAAAATAGCATTTTTTTCAACCAAAGAAAAATTCTTGACGATTTTAAGTTGATAACTTTGGGCTTCTTCACCTATGCATGTAATTCAAAAATGTCAGTCAAAAACACAATTTTAGAACTAATAAACACCTATATTATGCCAATATCATCATTTGTAGTTGAAAATTCAACAAATATTTTTTCAGCAATAGCAGCTAACATGGAATTAGAAAACAATACTGCAAAAACTTTAATTTTAAAACTTATAAATCAATTAAAATCAATTTTGAACAATGAAGAACTTATTTTTTCGATATGGAAATCTTTTTTGTATAATAAGACCTTACGAATACACATTTTGAATTTGTTATTTAAAACTGATTTTATTAATATCAAAAAGGAAATGAAAATTATTGATAACAACAATAAAGATGAAAATAAAAACAATAAAGATCAAAATAATAATATTAAATTAAAAATCTTTATTTCTGCAATATCAGAAGGAATAAATGATGATACAGATTTATTCATAACAAGAGGAGTCCTCGACGTGATTAATGAAATATGCCCTTTTTCAAATTTAATAGAAATAATTAATGATAATGAATCTACTAATTGTCTTAAAAGATCAATTATTGACTTTCTTTCATGTTTATTGAAACTGTTTATAAAAAAAGATATTGGGATTAATAAAAGAATTTATAATTGGCTTGGCATTGATGAAAATGAAAATCCAACATTTGTTTTTATTGATAATAGTAAAGATATTAATACTTTAGATATTAATAATGATAGTAGAGATAATGATAGCAGAGATAATGATAGTAAAGATATTAATATTAAAGATATTAATAATGATAGTATAGATAATTACAATAAAGATATTAATAATGATAGCAGAGGTAATGATATAAAAAATAATGGAATTAAAGATAACAATATCAAAGAAAATAGCATTAAAGATATTGATTATATTAGTAAAAATAATAAAGTCAACAACAATTTTAATAATATTAATAATAATGCTGGGAAATCATATATCAAAAATCAACATTTTATAAAAACAGTCAAACTCCTTTCATCAGTTCTTAAGAAATTTCTTTATACAGATACAAAACTATTTTATAAAATCTTAATTGGCCTTCTTGACAGAGATGATATTTTAGAAATTATTTATAATGAATTAATAATTGAACTAATAATTATAACATCAATCAGATTAAATAATACTAATAAGAATACGGTTCAGTCATTTTTCAATTTAATCGATCAAAGTATTATTTGGAATTCTGTTATTATTTATAAATATGATAAAATTAATTATAAAAATAATGATAATTACAAAGATAAATATAACATCTCAATTAATTTCAAACCAAATGATTTATTAACAGCAATTCTAAATTTATCAGAAAATTTAAATTTAATTTCTCAAGAAATAGTTGAAAATCAAATAAAAGAACTTTTATTTATTGTTTTAAACAAGAATAATCTGTTTTCAGATAAAAATATTATTTCATTGCTAAAAATATATTTCAAAAATACATCGAAATATGAAAATTTTAATAAAAATAATAATCATCTTATTAATGATAAAAATGATGATTATATGATTAATGATAAAAATAATAGTTATCTTATTAATGATAAAAACAATAATTATCTTATTAATGATGAGAATAAAAACATAATTTTTGAAATATTCAACCACCTCAACAATTTAATTCTTAAAAAATTTGCTCTATCAAATTCAATTTTAAAAATAATTCTTGATAATTACAAATTTATAAAAATTCCTCAAAAAACTCTTCACCTTTATCAAAACGAGTCTCTTAAAAATTTAAAACACTCTGTTAATACCTACAAAAATTTAAAGAATAACAATTTAGATTATTATTTGATTTTTGAATACCTATGGAATAATGAAATTAACAATGAATTTAACCACGAATATAATAATCATGATATAAACACCAATAATACCAATCTTGATATTTATAATAACATTAACATAATTTATAATAATCATGACATTAACATGATTTATAATAATACCAATCTTGATATTTATAATAATAACATTAACATGATTTATAACAATTGTGATAATTATAATTCAAAGTTTATTTTAAATAATATACCTCTATTATTGATCTATAATAACATTTTTGAAGGAAGATTTATAAAATATATATTGAACAAAAATTCTATTAATTTCAAAAATGATTTAAAAACAATCGCATTCATTACAAAAATCAGTGAATCTTCAAATTACAAATATTTTCACAGAATATTTCTAATCTTTAATACTCTTAATATCAACAATAGAAAACAGTATTTTATAAATTATATTCAAAGTATTGATAAAAATGAATATTTCTTTTATTTGATTTATAAAGTTTCTGAGTTTATAAAAATTAGTGTTGATGAGTATGACAGATTTTTAAATGAATTTAACAATGATAATCTTAACAATGATAATCTTAACAATGTTAATCTTTACAATGATAATCTTAATACTCTTATTCTTAACAATAAAAATCTTAACAATTTTAATGATATAATATACTCACCTCATGATAACCTAAAGGAATTATTCACATTAACAGATTTTGAAATAACCTTCAATTTGTCATTTAATCTTGATATATCTACGATAATTCATATCTTAAATTCAATTTATCTTCTAATTGACAATAATTATTCGTTAAAAGATTTTTTAAAAAATTATGAAAATAAGAACTTATTGAGCTTTTTGATTAACATTATTTTTGATATTAATATTTTAAAGGTTATTGATTTTAGGTACCGAAGTATTGTCAATATTATTGAAAATCAAAAATATAAAAATACTGATAAAAACAATATTAATAAAAATACTGATAACAACACTATTGATAACAACATTAATAAAAATACTGATAACAACACTATTGATAACAACACTATTGATAACAACATTAATAAAAATACTGATAATAACAACATTAATAACAATGAAATCAGCATACCAATAATTAATTCAAAATACAACATAACAATTCTAAGTTCAGATGATTTAAATTATATTCAATCATTGTCATTTAAAATTATAAAAATTTTAATCAACACTCACAACATCGCCTTAGAAATGTTTACAAAAACTTTATACCAAGAAATATTCAAAGTTATTCCAATTGATAAGTATATTTTTATTATTAATAACGAACATATTGTTAATAATAAATTTAGCAATGATAAAGTTAACGATGTTGTTGAAAAGAATGATACTTTTAATAATTTTAAAAATTTTATTATTAATTATTTTTCTAAAGAATTGCGATTTGAATTATTTGATTTGAAAAAAGAATTTCAAAGTAAAATTTTTATAAATATATTGAATAAAGAGTATTTGGAAAATAGAAAGATAATTAATAATAATGAATTTGATAATAATGAATTTAAAATTAATAATAATGAATTTGAATTTAATAATAATGAATTTGAAATTAATAATAATGAATTTGAAATTAATAATAATGAATTTGAAATTAATGATAAATATATAACAATAACAAATAATAGAGAATTAAAAATAATAATAAAAATTATTAAACAGGTCTTAACAGATAAACAATTCTTAAAAAATAAAATTATTCAAAGATCAATAGAATTATCAATAAAAATAATGATTGATATTTATTCATCTTACTGGATAAATTCATTAACAATTTCTTTATTACGAGAATTAGAAGATTTTATTGTTAAATATCAATTGTCAGAATTTATTGATCAATTGGTTGAAATTGAAATTAGTTATAATATGTTAGATGTTAATAAGTATCAATATAAAGATAAAACTGATGTTAAAGATAAAAATTTAAATCTTAATAATGATTATGATAATTATAATATTGATAATTATAATATTGATATTGATAATTATAATAATAATAATAATAATAATAATAATAATAATAATAATTATAATAATTACAATAATAATAATAATTATAATAATAATAATGATTACAATATTAACTATTTTAACATTGACAATAATCATAATATTAACAACCCTTTATCATTCATTATTAATCTCAACAACAAAAGATTAATTTATTTAAAAATCCTTGAAAAGATAATAGATTCAAAAGATAAAAAACTTGTTCAACTTTTAAAATTCATATCAATTTTTGAATTATCATTAACCAACGTTGAATTTAATTCTTATTTTGATTCATTTATCAAAAATTATAAAAATATTTGCAAACGAATAAGAAATGATGATGTTTATAATTGGATATTAAAAAGTGTTGAACGATTTTTGATGATTTTTAATTGTGATTATCAACTTTATAATTTTTTGAAAGTCATTGATATTTGTTTAGAAATGAATAAAACTAAAAATGATAATAAAAATCTTATTAAAGATGATAATAAAAATCTTATTAAAGATGATAATAAAAATCTTAATAAAGATGATAATAAAAATCTTATTAAAGATGATAATAAAAATCTTATTAAAGATGATAATAAAAAACATTATGATCATTTTATTAAAGTTATACAAAATATCAGAATTAAGAAAAACTCATCAAATGATAATCCTGATTTAAAAAGAATAGTAGAAATAATTCTCAATCATTTTAAATATTCAAAATCAATACAATTCAAAACTAATAGAACAATCATGGCAATTTCTTACATTTTAAATTCAATTAATGATGAAAAATTGAACTTAATTGGTCTTGAAATTTCAAACATTGTTATGAATCATAAGGATGAATATATCAATGACAATCATAATAATGACAATTATTACAATGATTATAGTTATTATGATAACAATATTAATAATTACAATGATTATGATAACAATATTAATAATTACAATGATTATGGAAATATTATTAATAATAACAACATTCATATCAATTTATACAACAAAGAATTCAATTCATTCGATGACTATTACAAATTATTCTTTTATAATAAAAACTATAAATCAATAGAAATTGAATCGTTAATTAAATCATCATTTGGAATAATCCTCTTTCTAACTCTTAATAAACACAAGAACTATTTAGACCAACTGATCAAGGACAACTTAACTTCAAATCTATTTTTAAAATCATTGATAATCAATAAATTTACAGAATCAGAAATAAATATAATTATTGATAAGCTTGATATTTTATTTTATCTCAGTAAAGAAAATGAATTGAAATACAAATCAAAAGTTATTAAGAGACTTGCATTTTGTGTTTTTAATAGTGGGATTTGTGATTATAGGAGGTTAATATCTATTATTAATGGATATATTAACGAGTATCAATGTTATGTTAACGAGAATGTCAAGATTATAAGAGTTGATGAGAATTATTATAAAACTAAAGATGATTATAAAACTAAAGATGATTATAAAACTAAAGACGATTATAAAACTAAAGATGATTATAAAACTAAAGATGATTATAAAACTAAAGATGATTATAAAACTAAAGATGATTATAAAGTTAAATATATAAAAACTAATTTTAATGAATTAAATAATGATTCATTATTCAACAGTTACAATGAATTGATTTCAAATTTGTATTTATTGATAATGTCTATTTTAATTATCACTGAAGGAAAATTTCTTGATAGTCTATGGCCAATATTATTTTCGGATATTATCAATACTCTTAATATTTATAATGATTTTAAAATTGATATTAATAATAATAGAAATAATAATAGTAATGACATTAATAATAATAATAATGATATTAAAAGTTTGAATTTTAAATTTAAATATATTTTTAGATGCATTGATTTGATGATGACGTTGAAATATGAAGAAACGATAGAATTTTTAGAAATGATCATGAATCATGAATGTTTTTTAAAGATAAAAAGGCTTAATATTACGCATGAAAATGGGTATAAAAATGAGAATGAAAGAGGGTTTTCTAATAATGAATATAATCTTAATTATGATAATAGTTTTGATGATAATAGTTTTAATGATAATCTTAATTATGTTAATCTTAATTATGGTAATAGTTATAATGATAATCTTAATTATGGTAATCTTAATTATGATAATAGTTTTAATGATAATCTTAATTATGATAATCTTAATTATGATAATAGTTTTAATGATAATGATATTGATACAATGGATAGTAATACTTTTATTAATTCTAATACTGTTTCTGAAAATTATTCGAGTGTCGACGAAAGTGTAGTTTTCCAAAAAGATGATTTAAAAATTGGAAGTAGTGATAGAATATTTACTAGTGGAGATACTATTATTAATAAATATAATGGTATCATCGATAGTAATAATGTGACTGAAATTTTAACAATGGAGAGTGATGATAATTATAACGACAATCATAATTATAAAGACAATCATAGTTATAAAGACAATCATAGTTATAAAAACAATTGTAGTTATAAAGATAAATATAAATATAAAGATAACCAAAGTTTTATAAATAATGATAATAATAATGATTTTGTTGTTAAAAATCTGAAGTATAAAAACTTACCTTGTAAAAAAATGTTGTTGATTCCTCAAACCGATAGTTTAGAAATATTCTTTAGAATTTTTAAGATTTATTTCGAATACCTCGATTTGTATTGCCATGATATTGACTTTGAAAGAATGAAAGCTGATTTTTTAGGATATTTTATTGATGAGTAGTTTTTTTGTTAATAAAATAATGATTTAAATTTATTAAATGATGTTGAAATATGTGATTAATAATAATTAAAAAAAATTTCAAAAAATTTTATTAAAGAGTAATAAAAATATATTCACGAATTCTTTATTTTTATAGTCAACTCACTCTAATTTCACATTTTTTTAAAATATCTGAGTTTTTGTGCGATGTGAAAATATAATAAGTCGAATTTAGAGAATGTAAAACATTTTTAAAGAATTCTGATAATGTTTTTAAATTTTAAAAACGATTTTTTTTTCACCTCCAAAATCAATTAAAATAAATATTGTATCATCGAATTCCGGAAATTTATCCGATTTTAGTATAAATCGGTTTATAACTTTTAATTCTTCAATAAAATTTGATTTTTGCTGCTCCATATAATTAAAAAACATTTTCCCGAATAAAAAAAAGTTATTATAACTATGCAAATTGCTTTTTCATTGATTTCAGTAAGTTTTGGATTATATTTTAACTAATCTTAACTCTTTTCGATACTTTTGACTCATAATGGACTGGTATAATTCATTGTAAATATTAATTTGTTTTAAAGATGTAAAATTACAATTCGTTTATAGGATTGTTAATTTGGGGTCTATCTGAAATATTACAATCTGAATTTTTATGTTCTAAAAAAATGAGATTTGTATGTGTCGTGTCGAGGAAGAATGAGCTGTAGCGAAGATAATATTTTATTATAATTCTTGCTTCTTTGCTGCTAGCATTGTCCGAAAAATGTTTCTCCTTATCGTCTTAGTGTGAATGTTTAACATAGAATAATTAATAAATTGTTTATTCTTAAAATCTTTATTAAACATCACCACCTTTACAATTTGCGTTTCTTTTATGTCTTAAACGATTAATTATAATAATAAATTATATTTTTTTACATTTTAATTTTAACATTTTAATTACACATTTATGAAATATGTGATAGATTTATTTTATTATAATACCACGATATGTTTTATCATTTTTTAATAATCTCGAATGTTTTGTTCTATTCCAGAGACTACATTTTTTATAGCCTGTAGAATATCAATTTTTTCTTTCAAAATAGACTTTTTTAAATTTCTAAAACAAATCGCACTAATGTTTTCCCTTTAAAAATAAGAGGCTCTCTTTAATTCGAAAAAAGACATCACTCTCTAAATTTGATAATAAGATACTTTCTTATATTGATATATTTTAGCTATTTTTCAAATCCCAAATGCAAATATTGAATAAATCAAAGGAAGAAGTTATACACTAAAATACAATTTGGTCTTTTGAAGGATGTATATAAACCACATATGGATGGTAAAAGGAAGACTAAATCGAAGAGGGCGCCTAAATATGGTGTATCTATCACAATGACTGATGAAATAAATAGCAAATAATAGGAGTTTGAAAATGTTATTTTATCTTTAAATAAAACGGATCTTGCCCAAAATTTTCACCATGGAATATTTTGGTAAAGATCAAAAATTTTATTATCATTTATAAATTTTTAATTTTAAATGGTTATAACAATTAATAATTTTTTTACAGCGGGAAAATTTTGGGCAAGCTCCACTGGGATTTTGGGCAAGCTCCACTGGGATTTTTAAGCAAGCTCACACTGGGATTTTGGGCAAGATTCGATAAATCTATTAATTATACTAGGTAGGTGAGAAGAAGTGTAGACTGCTCAGTATCCAGAATAAGAAGGACTTTTGAATGATCGTGTGGTTTCCGGATACTTTTCCCTAATAAAAAAATATATAACCCCTATGGTCATAAAATAAAATAATTAATTTTAAAAATTTATTATTTTAAAATTAATTAATTCATAAAAAGATATAAATCAATCTTATAATCTCAAAAAGACTCTTTTTTTATTTACCTAAAAAATAAGTTTTCAAATAATTAATATACGATGGTTTATATATACCCCTCTTTTAAACCTCCAATTTGTTTATATTGTGTTAGTGTGTATGGCAATTTCATTATCATTCTTGAAGAGCTATTTAATATTGTATATATTTAAAATAGTTTTCTTTGATGGTTATATGATTATTTATTACATTTATTATGATTTGATTAATTTTAAATAAATTTGATAATAAATTAATAGATTTAAAAAATCTAGGATTTTACTTTTTTGGTCATAACCATAAAGGGTATTTTTATTTTTTTTGTTGAGGGGATAAAGTATCAGAGAACAGATTAGTGTATTTCAAGTAATTAAAAGGTGATTTCGTCAAAGAAAAATATCTTAAAGCAAAGACTTTGAAAAAAGCATCAGAGTTAAGTCTGAACAATTTCATTGTCTAGAGGGATTTTTGGAAACTTCAAAATATTAAATTGTCTCATTTAAATGGTTTATACAACTTATAGGATGCTTTCGCAAAATTCGAAAAATTTTCGGTAATACTCCGGTCAACCCCCTCTTTTGTTGTAAAAATTATAAAATATATACATATAGTAGTTTTGATAAGAGAAAAATTCGTAAATCTTAGTATTTTAG
>SDVU01000759.1:0-10765 GCA_016256075.1 Dictyocoela muelleri | reverse complement strand
ATCATGATTATGATCTTTTTCTCGAATAAAATTATCGTTAATGGTAACTAATACTCCTCTGCAATTCCTATTCTTGCATCTCCATGTTATGGCTGCATCATTTTCTCTCCTCAAATTATAAGCATAGCCTTTATATAAAAGCAACTTTTTTCCTCTCTGACTTTTAATGATTTTCATTTTTTCATGATCCATAGGGTTTGATTTTTTTGGGACTAAAATCAGTCAACTCGCCCCATTGGAGCGAGTTGACGAATTACGATGTTGCTTCTTCAATTATTAAGAACGTTTCAAATTTCGTAAACATGGATATGAGTGATACTAATATAATAGAGAGAACTAGTCTATCTAGTGTTCATAATAAGCATGTTATACTTGATTCTTTTTTAGTAAAAAATAAGACGTAAAGCGGCGTTTCGCCGCTTTTTCGCCGCAAAATTTTACAAGTTAGGGGTTACATTTTTTTTGAAAAAAAAAATCAAAATAATATTTAAAATTGATTTTTAAATAAAGATTTTAATAAATCATACTTTATTTACATTTTTACTAAGGTATTTGTCGTAAAACACAATTAGTGTTTAGACACGGGAACCAATGACCTTAAAGGAGTTAAAGGAGTCCAGGTTGTTTTATTAGTTCACGATGCGATTAAAAGGTATATAAAGAGTAAAAAAATAAAAAATATGGTGAACGAGGAATATAAAAATTTAAATAAAAGAAATTTTAAAAAAGATTATTTTTATATTAATGATTGTCACAATTTTAATTCAAGGTGGCGGAACAATGAAAAGTATATGCTCAATAATTTTGAAGTTAATTAAGAATACACACATTAGAGACAAAAATAAGTGGCGTAAAAGGGCCTACGGTTCAAATTGAACATCTTCAAAATCTCCAACTTCAAGATTTTAACATGTGGAGAGAAGATATTGAAAACGTGGCTACTTTAAATAATTGGAAAGATAAATGGCATTAGCGTCATTGAAATTGGTAAGTGATAAAAAACTTCACTACATATTTAAAAATGCTTTGTCTTTAAAAGAAGCATTAGATTTACTTTCAATAGCAGCACATCCTAAAGAAGATTATCGGTTGTATATATTAGAAATAAATTCTTTAAAAAGCAGAAATTTTAACAATATAGAATCATATGTGGAAAATATTAAATACTTAGTTTCAAGAGCTAATATGTGTTTGTATGATACTGAATTATCTAGTATTACAAATAGAGAAATTTTTGAATATTTCTTAAAAGGATTAAGTTTTAAAGAACAAGAATATCTTGAAGAAAAAGATATAATGAATATTGAAAATGCGTTAATCATATTACATAGACGTCAAAAATCTAGAAAAAATGTTATTTGATAATAAAAAAAAATCAAAAATCTCAATATAGAAAGTTTTGTAAAATACATAAGACAAATTCACATTCAACAGAAGAATGTTATTCTAATAAGTACCGCAAAGATGATAATAGAAAATCTGATATTAAAAAGTTTACAAATTCATCAAATAAAATGCAGAATAAATTATTAGAATTTAAAGGAAAGATAAATAAATTTTATGTAAACGTTTTATTTGATACTGGTGCCCACGAAAATTTTATAAATCCTGATATTGTTAAAAAATTAAACTTGGATATTATTAATATTGACCCTATAAAAATAACACTTGGAAATGGCAACCATATAGAAGTTAAAAAATATTGCGATGTTAGTTTTAAACTTATGATATTTCCTTCATATGAATTTTCTACAAAGATGTATATATTAGATGGGTTGCCAGAAGACGTTCATATCGGATTCAATTTTATGAGAAAACATAAAATAAACGTAAATTCTTCAAAAAATATAGTTGAGATTGAAGACCCACTATTAGAATAAATAAAGATAAAGATGTTTGTAATAATATGGAAATTACAAATAAAGACATTGAATCAGAGAATAAAAATATAATTAATAATATTAATAAATATGTTGAAAATTTTATATCATCATCACCTAAATTAGGAAAATATAAAGGGTATAAACATGAAATAAAGTTATTAAAAAATGAGACTATAAAATCGAAGCCATACAAAATACCTTTAAAACTCAGAATACCATTATAAAATGAAGTTGAAAGGCTTTTAAAAGAAGGTATAATAAGACACTCTAATTCTGAATTTGCATCACCAGCTTTTGTGATTCCGAAAAAAACTAGTGACATAAGGTTAGTTTTTGATTATAGAAAGCTTAACGATATTACAATCAAAGAAAATTATCCGATACCTGAAATCAAAGATATTTTATCATATCTTCATGGAAGTAAGTATTTTTTGCAGATTGACTTAAATTCAGGATATCATAAAATTGAAATTGAAGAAAAAGATAAACACAAGACTTCATTTGTTTTACCATTTGAGCAGTATGAATTTAATAAACTGCCTTTCGGAGCTACGAATGCACCAAGGTCATTTCAAAGATTAATGAAACAATTTTTAAGACTATACCATATGTTAAATGTTATTTAGATGATATATTAATCCATTCAGAAAATATTAAACAGCATTTTGATCATATAAAGAACGTATTATTAATTTTAAAAGAGCATAATCTTACCATAAATCCTATAAAAAGCAAATTTGCTCAAAATAAAGTTATTTATTTGGGATGCATTATAAGTGATATCGGTATCCAACCCGATCATTCATTGATGAATAAATTTCACTTCAAAAAACCAAAAAATAGGAAACAATTACAACGAATAATCGGAGTATAAATTATTTCCGTCCTTTTGTTAAAAATATGAGTATGAAATTATTAGAAATCACTAAAAAATTAAAAAATAAAAATGATAAGATTTAATGGAATATTAAAGATGATGAAATATTAAATGAAATAAAAGATCAGATCATTAATTTAAAAATTCTACCATATCCAGACCTGAATAAAGAATTTGTTTTGAAGACCGATGCTAGTAAAGAAGCTATTGGTGCAATTCTTTTACAGGATGATAAAGTTATAAGATTTTTAGTGCTAAATTGAATAAGAGTGAACTAAATTATACAACGATGGAAAAGGAAGTTTTTGCTATTCTTAAAGCTTTTAAGAATTTCAGAAATATTATTTATGGATCTAAAATAATTATATTATCTGACAATCGGAATTTATTATTTAAAAAGGATTTAGATTCAAGCCGTGCACAGAGATGGAAAATAGAATTAGAAGAATATAATTACGAACTGAAACATATATCTGGAAATAAAAATAAAGAAGCAGATTATTTATCCAGAAATCTATGTTTAATTAAAAGAAAAAATTCTAAATCAGAAAATCCTATAAAAAAAATTAAAATATAAATACGATAATAAATTAAATATTGAAAATAATAAACTTAAAATTCCAGATGAACACATTACTGATTTTTTAAAAGATGTTCATGATTTTCTTGCCCATCCAGGAATATCAAAAACCTACTACACATTAAAAAATGCCTTTGAAATTAAAAATATAAAACAAAATATTGAAAATTCTATAACAAACTGTAATCTTTGTCAAATAAGTAAAGATAATTTCTCTAAATACGGGAAAATAAATATAGCCAAAATTCCATCAATGCCTTTTGAATATATAAGTAGTGATATATTAAGGCCGATAGATTTTTTCTGAATGGGAGAAGAAGTGTTACATTCTAACAGTAACAGATCATTTTTCAAGATATTCGAAACTTATAAAAATCAACGATATCAAATCCAGCACAATAACAAATAAATTTGAAAAACACTGGCCAAATATATTTTCGAAACCGCAAAAAATTCTGACTGATCAAGGGACTTAATATACTTCAAAAGAGTTTCAAGCATTGTCTGAAAAATATAATTTTATTCATGTCTTCACTACACCATATAATCCACAGTCAAATGGTGTATCTGAGAGGATAAATTCTACGATATTAAATGGTCTGCGTATTTATAAAAATGTTGATATTAAAAGAGCATTAAAGTTTATTGAAGGAGGTATCAATTATACTTTCCATAGAAGTATAGGGACTTCGTCAATTGAAGCAATTGGTATGAAAAATCCATTATATTCATCAATTTACAATATAATTCCAACAATTAACACTATAAAAATGAACAACAAATTATCTAAAATTATAAATAATAACAAAGTGAATAAAAATAGAAATACCAAATATAGTTACAAAATTGGTACCCAAATTTACATTAAGAATATCATTAGGAATAAGTTAGATCCTAAATGGTTAGGTCCATTTGCTATCTGTGATATAAGTGATAAAGGAAACAGTATAAAGTTTATGATAAATGATTTGTTTTAATGGATAAATATTAAATACATAAGACCAAAGAGTGGGAAGAATATCGTAAAACACAATTAGTATTTAGACACATGAACCAATGACCTTAAAGAAGTTAAAGGAGTTAAAGGAGTTAAAGGAGTCCAGGTTGTTTTATTGGTTAACGATGCGATTAAAAGGTATATAAAGAGTTAAAAAATAAAAAATATGGTGAAGAAGGAATATAAAAATTTAAATAAAAGAAAGTTTAAAAAGATTATTTTTATATTAATGATTGTCACAGTATTGATAAATGGAATGTCGCCTTAATATATAACAAGTTACTTTATGGAGTATTTTTGTCTATTTATAAATGTGATTTTTTTTATTGGGTAAAAATAAATGGGTATAAGACGATATGAGTCATTTTAACACTCATGATATCTTGGGTTATACATATGTGTCTATTGTTCATTTTTTTTGGAATTAAATTTACAAAAAATGCCCAATTTTTCATAATTATGATTGCACTAATGATTTTGAGATCTAAATAGTTCATTATTTATTGAATATTTTTTTATAACATTATCTGTCAAACAATCTCAATGAAGACCTATTAGAATTGATATGTCCTTATTATGACAATATCAATTCAATAGATTCATTCAAAACTTCTTTTAATTTTTATTTAATGATTTTATTATGATTTTTTAAGGTTTTAAATTTGCGGCGAAACGCCGGACAGCTAATATGAAAGAAGGACTAGTCTATCTAGTGTTCATAATAAGCATGTTGAACTTGATTCATTTTTAGTAAAAAATAAAAATCTTAAGACAAAAAAACGTTCCAATTAAACAAAGTAGGATTTTAGATCTAGCAATGAATTTTTAAAAAAAAATAATTGTGTGAAGTTAGCGTTACACAATATTTCATCAGAAATTTTATTAAAAGACAACCATTATATTATATCAGATTACATGGTGAAGCAGCGAGTGCAGATTTGACCATGATAGATAGTTTTTCAAAAGAATTGAACAAAAAATTTAAATCATACAACAAACAAGACACATTCAATATAGACGAAACTAGCTTATACATTAAGTCCAGATTCAATAAATCTTACGTTATTTTTTTAAGACTAACAATAAAAATATCAAACTAAATAAAACCAGATTGCCTTTGATGTTAGGAGTGAACATATTTGGTGAGAGACTAAGGCCCCTACTTATAGGAAAATCCAAAAATTCTAGAATATTTTAGTCTCTAAATTTATAAACATTTAATATATTTTACAGATAAAACAAAACTTCTTGGCTAACTTCATCATTGTTTTATGAATATCTAAACAACCTAATTGTGAACCTTATAAGAAAAGACGTTATATTCTTCTCCTTTTAGATAACTTTAGTTGTCCCAAAATAGAAAACATGCCAAATATTGTGCCATGTTTTTTTATCCAAACTGTACGGCAATCCAAAAAAAACGCCGGAGGCGTTTTTCCGGATTTTTATCCGGCGAAATATCCGTAAAAACGCCGGTGAAATTTAAATTAAATAATAAATAAAATAAAATTATTAATAAAAATTGATATTTAAAAATTAATTTGAAAAAAAAATATAATTAGAAATTATGTTTTTGATTTATTTCGGTTCTTTCAGCTTTTTCTTTATTCAACTTTCGTATTTGGGAATAATAAAAAGTAAAAGAACAAAATATAATCAAAAGGGTAATTTATAAAAATATTTTTATTTCAAATTTTGATTTTTCGCAATAATTTTTAAATACCAATTTTCACATAGCCATTTTTGTTTTCAATTTTCACATATCAATTTTTAAATATCAATTTTTAAATATCAATTTTTAAATATCAATTTTTAAATATCAATTTTAAATTCAGATTTTAAATATCAATTTTTATTAATAAATTTATTTTATTTATTATTTAATTTAAATTTCACCGGCGTTTTTACAGATATTTCGCCGGATAAAAATCCGGAAAAACGCCTCCGGCGTTTTTTCGGTAGCCCGTTTTAATAGTTATAGACCTCTTTGCCAGTGTTATAGCCTCTTTTCTAAAGATATAGACCTCTTTTGCCAAAGTTTTAGACCATTTTCCTATAGTTATAGACTTCGTTTACATATTTATAGAACCCTTTTCCCATACTTATAGACCCCCTATCCTATAGTTATAGACCCCTTTGCCCGAGTTATAGAACACTTTTTCTAAAGTTATAGACTCCTTTCCCCATAGTTATAGAACTCTTTTTTTATAGTCATCGTTCCATTTTTCATAGTCATAGACCTCTTTTTCATAGTCATAGACCCCTATAGTTATAGACTCGATTCTTTCTGACTTATAGATACATTTTTCCAGAGTTATAGAAAGATTTTGTTAGAGTTATAGGCTACCCGGCAACTCGTCCCATTAGGGCGAGTTGCCGGATTTCCGTCTTATAATTTTAAAAACTCTTGTGATTAAAAAATTTCACTGAGAAAAAAATTGATGTCAAATAAAAAACATGAAAAGACTGGAGAATTAAACTATTCATGTATTTATTGACGTATAAACCTCGTTCATCATAAAAATCTATTTTTTTATTAATTACACCAGGAGTCGGCAACATTTTTTAGGTCTCCAGCGCATTTTTTGAAAAAGAAGTCACTGCGAGCGCATTTATAATTTATTATGGGTTAGAAATTAGAGTTTTTTTAAAATTACTGCAAAAAAGCATTATTTTAGATCAAATTCTAAAATTAAACTTGTATACTAAGACAAGAGTTTATACTACTTATTTCGGCTGTATTAGCTAAACCTAGTTTGCCGGTTAGACGCAGCTTTAATTTAAAATTGCCAGTAAAATCATTTAAAACAAAACTGCTGTTTTTTAATCATGTTTTTTATTTATAAATAAATAAGACAGTAATTTATTTTTATATAGACCTATCGTAATTTATACATATAATTATTTAATTTTTGTGAGACGAATGTCGATAATGGCTTTAAATATATGTAATAAAATAATATGATTCCCGTTAAAATAGTATTTAATTAACGATTTAATGAGATGTTTGAAATTGTAACTTATTAGCCAACTCTGAGTAATTAGGTAAATATGTACAACAGCCTAGCCTAATACATTGATCTAAATGAGTATCAGATAATTTTGATCTATATTTCGATTTCAAGTATAGTAATTTTGAAAATAAACATTCACATGTGTAGGTTGATGCGCACAATGAATTCAATTTTAAAGCGCAGTATTATATAAGAGGAACCCTATTTTCATCAATCATTCTCCAAAAATAAACTCCGGCAAAATAAGCTTTGAGAGAAATATCGGTTTGAAATTCAATAACCTCTAATTCAAAACATTCTTTCGATTTAATACCAAAATAGTTAATAATTGAATTCAAGTTTTTCTGAGATAAATTGTTGAATGGATTAATAAAGAAAGACAAGAAGTTTTCAAATTGGCGAAAATCAATAAATCTAGAATTGAATTCATCCAGCAAAATATCGAAATGTTCAAAAAGATGGCTTACACGAGTATTTTCGACACAGTATTTTTCGATTACAAGTTTTAAATTAGGAAAATGTGTTAAATCATTTCTTATTATATAAGTTTTCCATAAGAGAAGTTTTCCCTTAAATGAGTTTATATTTCCTACCATATTTGCAATGTGATTGGTTTTCCCTTGTAGCTTTAAATTGAGTTCTTTCAATTTACAAGTTAATTCCGATATAAACCCGAGTTTAATTAGCCAGTAGTCCTAATACAGTTCGTCATTTGTTTGATTGTTTGATAGTAGAAAATCTCTTACCTGTGGCAGCAAATATATGAATCTTTCAAGTAACTTTCCGCTACTTAGCCATCTCACGTCAGTGTGTGTAATAAGATCATCAAAGTTTTCAACCTCATCAGCTTGAAGAAGAAGTTTAAATAAACGATGTTTCAATGCTCCTGCTCTTATAGAATTAATTATTTTTGTTACAGTCAGCAATACATCTTAAAAGGAATGACTTTAGTACACAGAATCTCTTGATGAATAATGCAGTGATAAGCTAGGAATTTTGGAAAAGAGTTATCCATTCGGCATAAAGAAACAAATTCATTGTATTTTCCTATCATCGCAGGAGCCCCATCTGTTGTAATACCTGCTAGTTTTGTTTTGGTATATTTTTCTTCTAAAAGATACTTTTTTAACGTTTTAAATATATCTATCCCCCTTGCATGACCTTTTAAGGGTAATAACTTTATAAATTATTCTTTAACAGAAAAGTCTTTGAACGCCATCTTTGCTACTATACATAGTTGGGAAGTATTAGAAATATCCAACGATTCATAAATTTGTAAAGAAAAAAAGACATATTTTTCAAAATCTTTATGCAAACTTTCTTCAACATCATCTGCTATCATTTCGATTATTCTGGTTATTGTACTTGCTGAATCTGCATAGAGTTAATTGTTGTCATTATTTCAGATTTTTTTAGAAAATCACCAAATAAAGTTGCTGCAGCTAGAATTAAAGCTTCTTTTATGATCTCACCATCTACAAATGACTTCAGATTTTTCGCCAATAAATGCGCGACTTGAAATGATGCACTCGTAACCTTTGTTGATTGCAAAAAATGCCTTGGAAAAAAATGTTTGTAATTGGGAAAATTTTAGTTTTCTTTAGGATATTTCTTTTTTTCTTATTTCGGAATTAGGGGAAAAAATTCATGTCAAAAGTATTGTGCTTTGTATCAAAATTTCTTTTGACATTACTCTTTTTTGGTATGGAAACGGTTGGATGACACAAAAGACAAATTGTCCTATTTTTGTGGTAAATAAAGCAGAATTTTTCTTCCCATTCACAATTATAAACATATTCTCGTCTTTTTCTCTCCATTGAATGGTAATCCTATTTTAAAAATATATAATGAAATATGTGATAAGTTTTTAATCGAAAAAAACATAGAATATATTTATTAAAAATTTGAGAGTGTAATAGTAATTACTGTCGAAAAAAATAGCGTATAAGTATGAGACTCTAGTATAGGTTTTTGAAAAAATATAGAACAGCAATTAACGATTTTTAAACTTTAATTAATTTTTATGTTGGAAAATGTCCCGTTTTATATTTAGTCATCAATGCAAAATTTTTGATGAAAACTTGTCAATGTTGTATAAAATCTAAAAAAGTCGCTTATGGTGAATAAAAATGATAGAAACGAAAACATTAAAAACATTTTAACACTGAGATAGAGTAAAAATTGAATAAAATTATACATTAAGTATTACTTTAATATTTATCTAGGAAAATCGAGCACTTATTGTGTCTAATAAAAATTCAGATCATAATAATTAATCACAAAAAATACTTTAATACAATTATAATTTATTGGTTTTCGTTATTTCACTAAGGTTTGCAATTATATTGCAGGTTTGGTCACATAATTCAGAATTATTTTTATAATTTGTTTTTACATAAATTATTGTCGGGCGCCATAAAAATACTCGACGGGCGCCATGGCGCCCGCGGTCACAAAGTTGCCGACCCTTGGTCTAATATATCACGCCATACTGTTTATAAAGTTTTAAGTAAATTTGAAAAAAAATCAAATATAATTGAAAAGTATTATGAAATGATAAAAGTATATGTGTAAATGAAATGATTGTTGAACTAGACGAATTAAGTTGGGTAAAAAGAAATATGAAAGAAGACATGAAGTAGATGGCGTATGGATTTTGGGAGCCGTAGAAAGAAGTGCTGAAAGAAGAATAATCTTGAAAAAATGCAAAAAAAGATAAAAGAAAGAGATAAATAAATTCTTTAAAAGATATATTTTTCTTGATTCGCTTATACATAGTGATGGTTGGAGAGATTATTCTGGAGCTAAAAGATATTTTTTAGATCATCAAACTGTTAATCATTCTGAGGAATTTGTTGATAGTTTCACTGGTGCACATATTAACACTATTGAAGGTTGTTGGTCAGTTATAAAACGAGGAATTTAATTTCGTCATAGAACTGAAAAGTTAATCGATATGTATATTTGATTCTACAACGGGTTAGTGACCAACTTAAAAAATTAGTAAATCTCAATTGGTAAGAGGAGAGAACATGATTCTTATTTCAAATAACCTCTAAATGATGAGATAAAATTATATATATTAAGATATAAAATAGTTGACATTAATATTTTAATATATATAAGTTTATCTCATCATTTAGAGCTAATTTGAAATAGAAATCACGTTCTCTCATCTTACCAATTGAGATTTACTAATTTTTAAAGGTGGTGACTAACCCGGGAAAACAACTTAACCAAAGTTAAAAAAAATATTTTTTTGTGAATGGTACTTTTACGCCCGTAATGGAATTTCATGCCCGAAATGAAAATTTTAAAGAAAAATTAAAAAAATCAAAAAAAAAATCAAAAATATAAAATAAAATATTTAATTATTTATTCGTAAAAGCAACAATAACTTATTAAAACTCTTAT
>SDVU01000758.1:0-10800 GCA_016256075.1 Dictyocoela muelleri | reverse complement strand
ATAAGAATCGTTACCTCTCCTCTTGTGAATGGCGATTTTTTATTTTTTAGGGGGGGTCTGAAACCCGGGTGAGAACCCAAATCCTTTTCAAAAGCAGTTATTTCTTTTTTCGGATAATTTTTTCATGGTTTGAAAAAAAGAATCTCAAAATGTTCCCAAATTGGGGTCTAAATTTCAAAAAAATGGTTTCCTCTATTTTTCTAAGTTATAATTTATTTTTAAATAAAATGGTGCCTCAAAACCGAAGTTTTCAATTGGGAGCGTGGAGCCTATATTAAGAATTCATCAAAATCGATTTAGGACTGTATAATTGATGAAAATGAACACGATCATAGAAGAAGTTTAGAAAAAAAAAAATTAAACTTGAATTTCAAAATAATACATGAGAAATATCGCAAATATTTGGAAAGAAGATAGATATAATAATGCCGAAAATTCATTATAAAGATAGATTTATAATAATCATGATTAAAAAATGAAATATTAAAAAATGGAAGATATAAGAAAAAACGAACTTTTAAATTCGTTGAGGGTAGTGTTCGATCGCAAATTTAGAAGTATGGCATCAAGCATTAAATAGTAACATATGATTGAAGTATTTCAGACTTTTAGAATTTGGTAGTGAAATTAAAAATCAACATGCTTTAGATGAAAATAAAATCACTAGGATATTTATGAAGATAAATAACATTTTTACGATTACGATGCAAATTATATATGAAAAAGTCACAAATTACCTGTATCCTGCCGAGTCATTGATAAAACTAAATTCGCGTATACAGATGGGCTTCTGGGTAGCTTAGGGGGGGCGTATTATTAAATGCCAAGAACCAAAGATCTAAAGACCTCAGTAGGAGAAAACTCTTCGGGTTGGCAGCTTTAGATGTTGTCAGCATGTAATATATATATGATGGAAAATTAAGGGAAAATTTAATAAATTATCGCGTTTTTGCAGATTTATATTATTAAAAACAATCACAGAATTTTAAGATTAATAGATTTAATGATTTAATTAAAATATGTTGTATCAAATAATGCCCCCCTGCAAATAATTCCCCTAATAAATTAAATTAAAAATTAAAAAAAAATCAAATTTTAATAATAAAATTTTATTATTAGTGTAGTGTCAAATAATCCCTCCTTTTATTTGATATACAAAAATTCATTTTTTGATAATAAATTTTTTTATTAATGCGAACATCAGAAATAAAAATTAGCCAATTATCCCCTTATTTTTAATTTAATAACAGTTAATTTTATAATATTTAAATAAATTTTTTATTTATTTAATCTTTATATTACTTTTTTTTCTTATTTAAAAATTACTGAGTATTTGTTTTTTTGATAAATATATTACCATATTGTTTTTTGGTCTCGTTTAGTATGTTAAAAGGTTTGTCATTGAGTTTACGCATAAAAATTTAAAAATATCGGAAAAGTAAAATAAAGATTAAATTAACAAAAAATTTATTAAAATATTATTAAATGAACTGCTATTAAATTAAAAATTGGGGGCATAATTTGCTGATTTTTATTTATGATATTCGCATTAATAAAATTTATTATCAAAAAATTGAATTTTTGTATAACAAATAAATGGAAACGTGGAGTAGGACGAGTATCCAGGGCCATATTTTAAGGGGTATCTTTTAAAAAATGTAACCCCTCTTTTCATTGTCTAAAAAAAAATAAAAAAAAAATTAATATGAGTTTTAATAAAAATTTAAATAAATTTTCTGTAATATTTCTTTTGTAAATAAATAAAAGTAGGAATAAATCAATTAGTTTAGCTGTTAGATAACGTTTATGTATTTCGGATTTTAATGCCAAACATGTACCATCTATGGTATTGATATGAACGTTGGATATGGGGCCTTTGAAATAACTAGAATGGTTGACCGTAAAATGACGAAATCTTTCGTTTGATAGGTTTTGATAACCTTTCCATTTATCTGTATATATAATAGATTCTGGAATAAATATTTATAGGATCAAATTAATTAAGGTACATTGATCTATTTTCTCCACAATAAAAAACAAAACGCGTATTTATGGTGTTCGCTCAACCATACCTAATATCCAAACTCCTTCCACTTTATGGCCAAGATGATATTTCCGACGACCAAATTTGGATTCATCGATTTCAACTATTAGGCTAACCCCACCAATCATAATTTTATTTCCATTGAAGTTTTTTCTTAATAAAACAAAAATTATATTCCTCCGATTCCGTATTGTATCTTTTAAAATATTCAATAGTTTCATTATATCCTTTGTTTTAAATCCAAATAATAACATATTAATCAACATAATATTTTCATTTATACCTATTTTTTATTATATATTAATGTAGATGTACTTGTTGGAGTTTTCTTTCTACATTTTGCTTTAGTACACCTGAAATATTTCATGTCTGATGTAACTTTTACAGAAGATAAGCAATATTTGCATATAATGTCTTTACTTTTTCCACTAATATTGATTCATTTACTTCAAATAATTCATCATTTCTATTTATTTGCATTAATTTAAAAGGGTATTTTTTTAAAAAAAATACACCAATAAATATGGCTCTGTATATTCGTATTTATCCGGGGACATTATTTGACACGACACTAGTAATAAAATTTTATTGTTAGAAATTAATTTTTTTAATTTTTAATTTTAGAGATGACATTATTTGGAGGTGTCTTTATTTGTTACAACAAATAAATTTTTAAAAATTCCTTAATTATTTGAATCATTTTTTTAAATATAAATGATAATTTAAAATTGATTATTTTAGGTAAAAATCCTAATTTTCGCTCCACTGGGTAAAAAAGAAAACTTTTCTGATTTGGTAAAGCAAAAATATTGATTACAGAAACGGTTATAAAATTGTATTTATACAGGACTATCAGTCTTTAATTATGTACTACAAGAGGTATTTATACTTTTATATAAGAATAAAAGCGTATATAAAAGTATAAATACCTCTTGTAGTACATAATTATAAGACTGATATTCCTGTATAAATACAATTTTATAAACGTTTAGCTATATCAATATTTTTGCTTTACCAAATTTAAAAAAAAATTAAAAATTAAAATTATTATACCCATATGAGACCTCATAAAAATTTATCAAAAATAGGGTTTTTTGAATTAGTAAAATATTTAAGAACGAAAAAAAAAATGCAAGTAGTATTTTATAAAGGGTAGGTATCATAAAAATAAAGATGGCTTGTCCAATATGCCGCTCTGATATGAGGTCGCATGAAATGTAAAAGGGTGTTATTTTATTGCAATAATGTATGTAATATGACAATCCCAATTGATCACAATACATTTCTTCAAAATATGAAAGTGTGGTACCTAATATTCATTTTATTTTCGTGTTTCTACTTTTACAAATAACGCTTACCAAAGCACTCATGAGAATTTGTAAAATTTCTACGAAATTGATCATGAGTTTGAAAACAAGGATTGGCAAAAAATCTTTAAATTTAATAAAGACATGGCGATGTTGGGTGGCCAAGGTATGATTGTAGAAATCGATGAATCATTAATGGCATTTTCAAAATATGTTAGATGCTATTTTATAATACAAACATGAGATTTGGAGTAGTCGAGTGTGAATCTGGCAGGTGTTATATACAAGTAGTTCCCGACAGAACTCGTAAAACATTACATAAAAAACATCATAAAGATTGTTTGCGATACCACTATTTTATGAGTGATAGATTAAGACCTATGATAATTTTACAAAGATAGGATTCGAGCATTACAATTTTAACCATTCGAAAAATTTCGTCGATATTATAACAGGCTCTCACACCCAAACTATTGAAAGTTTTTTGAATATTTTCAAGTATAAAATAAATATTGAATATGGAATTACCAAAAAACATATTGAAATATATTGCCACGTGTTTTTTAGGAACAATAGGAATATGTCCTTGAAAAGTTTTTAAATGTTTTGAAATAAATTATTATTTATTGTTTATGTTATTCACCTTATTCATACTGAGTTTTTACAAAATTGGAATAAAAAATAAAAGGTTATTGCACAAAACATATATATTTAAAGTTTTTTTTAAATTTGGTAAAGCTAAAATATTGCTTTACAAAATCAGAAAAGTTCCAAAACAAAGAAATACAAAATTCAATTATTAAGGTTAAATACCTCAATTGGCACCTAATCAAATAATTAGGAAATGAAATTAACTGTCAGATAGTTTTAAAAATAACTATTTTATAGAAAAAGTGAACTATAATAGATATGGTCACTAATATATAAAAAAGCAAAAAGAGCTTTCTGTTATGTTGTAATTAGTGGGGTGACTCATCTCGGCAAAACAGTAATGATACAAACAATTATTGTAAAATATTTTAACTACATGTATGTTACATGTAAATTAAACACGAAAATATTATAACAGATGAAGTTCAGTGTGGATTATGAGTGAAGTATAATTTTTCCAAAAAAAACAAAGGTATTATTAGAAAAGAAAAGACAACTATAAGGGTAAGTAATCATGAATGTAATAAAAATTCTAAATAGAGGTGTCTTTAAATGCATTTAGCTCTGAGAATTTTTTTATTTTCAATGTAACTCTATTATTTAATGATGAAATCATACAAAAAATTTTTATTTTTTCTTAATGTGTAAAATTTTAATTATGTATATATATATTACATGCTGACAACATCTATAGCTGCTTCCCTAGAAGTTGCCTCCTATACTGTTCTTCGACACTAGTTTCTATGCATTTTAATAATACGCCTCCCCTAAGCTACCCAGAAGCCCACCTGTATACGCGATCCTAGTTTTATTAATGACTCTACAGTATACAGTTAATTAGAGGCTTTTTCATGAATTTTTATTTTTCACTGCTTATTTTACCGATTATCGTCGCTGCACTCTTCCCCGCACCTAGGAGAGCCCCGTCTACTTACTTGTAATATTATATCAAATCTAGATCAGCTATACCAGACTGGAACAGCCGTATATTAATACTATATTTCTATAGTTATGACAGCTTAATATCATTATCTCATTATTTATTAAAGAGTGATTTCAAGGAAATTCGAAACTCGGCCTGTGACATTTCGAATTTTATACATTTTAACTGAAAAAGGGGTACTAGTACAAGAATATGACTAATTTTTTAGTAATAAATTACTTAATAAAGTAGTCTTTTTAATTATATAACTGTTTGTATAATTGTAAGACTACTTTATTAAGTAATTCATTACTAAAAAATTAGACGTATTCTTCTAAATTTTGTAAAAAGAAATATTTATTTTTAAATTGAATAACCCCTCATGTCAAACATAAAAAATATAAATTCATTAAGTTTAGTTGATTTCGCAGCATACTTACGCACAGATGTTGTTTGCAAACGATTGTTATATATGGTAGGATTTGACATTCCAATAAAAAGGTTTTCAATTGTCGAAGACTTGTAGATATGTCTCAATGTGAAAAAAAGAGTACGTAGTCTGCAGAAAACCCTGCTATACAAAAATATATCCCAGGTCATCAACCGTTCTATACAATAATAAATTATCTAATAGAACATTTTTATTATTTTTGCACTGTTATTATCATGATAACTGTGGAATAAATATATTGTTAACACTTAGCATCATTGGCAGAAAAACGATATTCGCATTTAAGAAGAAAATTGAGAATATTATTTGCAGGAAATACAATAAAAAAGCAAAAATGTTAGGTAGCGAAGGTCAAATATCAGAAATTGATGGAACATTTATAGCTAAAAGGAGGTATAATAAAGGTAGAAAAATTGGTAAAGTTTGGATGTTATGTATAGTTGAAAAGGGAACGGCCTGTGTCATTTAGAAGTTATAAAAGATAAGAGAAAGGAGAGTTTTTAAAAAATAATAAAAAAAAATGCTGATCAGTCTACAGTTATAATTACAGATGAACATAAAAGCTATTCGGTGTTAAGATCAATTGGATTAAAACACTATATAATTAAACACAAGGAAAAATTTGTTGACCCTAAAGATAAAAATATCCATACGCAAACTATCGAGTCATTATGGAATATTTTTAAAAAGAAAAAGCTCTTGGAATATGGTATAGCTTTGAATAAAAAATACATACTGCAAAGTATTCTCATATTTTAGGAAAATAAATATTTCCTTTGAGGAGTTTATAAGCGATGTAAGGTCATAATAAATCATTTTTAAGGAATTTTATTCAAAATGTAAAATTATTATTTTTTTCTTCAAAATGCGCATTTTGCTAAAATTCCAATACACGGCTAATTTTTTATTAATAATTTACTTAATAAAGCAGTCTTTAAATTATACAAACATTTGTATAATTTAAAGACTACTTTATTAAGTAAATTATTACTAAAAAATTAGCCGTATTCTGGTACTACTGTCTTCCCTCGAAAATAAGAAAGTTTCTTAAGTTCAAAAATAGGAAGGGTTCTTTCTAATTGCGTTTGAAAATCCCCGTCTTATTTTCGATTTTTTTTGATTTTTGTAATTTTTTTTACCAAAAATGTCGAAATTTTTTTTTCAATAAAACCACAAGAAATAGCTATACACTCAAATTAAAGTTAGATGTAATAAAGGACGCAGAAACGGAAGCTGAAGATGGTTCCAAAAAAAGCCAAAGCTGAATTAGCAAGAAAATATTCTATAAGCGATAAAATGATCATTTCTTGGATTAACCAAAAAGATAAAATCTAGGAGATATTAAATGACAGTATCAAATATATTATTCAATCTAGAAAATTAGGCACTTCTGGAACAAAAACGCCTTTTATAGACATCGAAAAATCAACTTTATAGTAAGGTTTTTGATATGAATTTAAAAAGATTGGTGGTTAAAGATAAATATTTGAAATCATAAGCTTTAAAAATTTCTAAAAGGTTAGAATTTGATGATTTCAGTTGCTCTGGAGGTTTTATTAGCAATTTTAAGAAACGAAATAACCTTGTATCACGAGCACAAACATCATGTAGATTAATGCCATCAAACGCTAAATCACTGGTGCTATAATTTATTAACAATATACGTGCTTTGATTAAATTGTATGATATTTAGTCTAAAAATATACTAAAATTTGATCAGTCCCTAGATATTTCGAGCAATAAAACAGCAAAACGTTAACTGTTAAAGGTTCCAAAAACGTGTTGTTGTCTAAAGCCCCGACTTCTCATTCTCGATTTATTTTTAAGCCAATTATTTCTGCAGAAGGAAGGTTTATAGGCAAACATTGTCTTTTTTTCCAACTTAAAAAAGTCCCAAAAGATACGAATAATAATGTTTACGTAGACGTAAAAAAAGACAGGTATGTGAAGTGAAGAAATAACATCTGCATTTTTTGAGAAGTATATACTTTCAAGGTGAGAAACTAGATTTTCTAGAGAGCCAGTTTTGGTTATCATCGACTTCTTTTCAGCAAATCTAAAACTGAATGGAAGATATAATGATCTAATTGTATTGTAATTTTTATTCCCAGAGGAATTACTCTCTTATTACAGATGCTAGACGTTTCTATTAATCGATCATTTCAGCAATACTAATGCGATCGGATAAATGAATGGATGGTAGAAGCAATAGAAGATGAAGAAAATCGCACAAAATCGGACAATATCAAACAGCCTTCTTATAAAAAAATAACTGATATTTGTCCAAATTTTTCAAGAAAAGTTGATTCTGCAATGATAATTAACAGTTTTCATATATGTGGTATTTTATGAGACGATTTTGATATAAACAAACTTCATGGCCCTCTTAAAAACTTTTACTAGATGAAGAAATTGGTGAAATTGACGTTATTTATGAGAACGAGTTTCAAACTAAAATTATGACTAACACTGAAGATTGGATGTTTTTTGGTCAAGATGATTTTTTTTTTAAAATCGTCTCTTTTATCCTATACGATACTATTGAATAACATCTTGAAATTCGAAGAGACATATTTGGAAGATTTACCTCATTGGTATATTTAAAAGACTTATACGATGTTTAATATTTAACTGCGGCAAACAAACCAGGACATCCAGCTACTGAACTAGAAATACATACTACCTCAGAAATATATGATATAGGGATCAATTTTTACAATGGGATAATAGAATTAGAACATTGTATTAAATACGGCAAAGAGGATGACAAAGCCAGACATGACATATTGAAAGTAAGAGGAACTTATCTATTAAAAAATTATTAAGTAATATTTTAATTAATGTTTATTTCTTATTTTCGAGAAATTTAGAGTCTCTTTTTTTCAAATATTTTTCATGTATTTTTTATATTTTTTGAAATATTAAAATATTCTTTTTTTTTCCTTTTTATTCTCGAGTGAAGACAAAGTGCCGAAAAAAGGGTGTATTTTATTTTTGAAAAAACACATACAAATGAATGATCAAAACACTACTAGAGAGAAGCCAATTCAATAAAAACATAAATAAATAAAGAAGGTATTATTTTTAAACAACAGTTATATTATTACATTGGTAAAAAATTACTGTAATAAAATAGCGATGTTATGACCGTAAATGCGTTAGACCTATTTTTCACCGTAGGTGAAATTTGGACCGTTTTTCACCTGAAGGTTAAAATGAGGTGAAAATAATAAAAATTTTTAACAAGATTTAAATTAAAAATTAATAACAATATAATTTAAATATTTTACAGATTTATATGGATCGTATTAGCTAGTATTTTTAAGAATGGTTCTTTTTTGCCATTTTTTCTTTATACAACGACTAAAAAAGTTAGTTGAGCTTGTTAATTTTGTTAAGTTTGTTTTCAGTAAAGCTTTCCAGTCTTTTTAATACACCTACAAATGTATATTTCTATGCTAACTTCTTTAAAATTATAAAAATAGCAATCATTGCTATTTTTTAGACTGTTCTTTAGATTTTTTTCTGTCAAGTCTATAGTCTTCTTAAGCGTTAATTTTTTTTTATATTTCAAGTGAAAAACGGACCAAATTTCACCTACGGTGAAAAATAGGTCCAGCCATTATTTTTAAATAACAGTTATATTATTACATTGGTAAAAAATTACTGTAATAAAATAGCGATGTTATGACCGTAATTGCCATATGAGGTTATTAACAGAGGACGATTTTATAATTAATGAGAACTAATTATACCATATCAGTTAAAACTTATATAATGGGCAAATTAATAAAATTATATGGTAAAAGAAGATTCATAATTTGGCCGAAAATTCTTTTTTTTTAACGTGGATCAAATTATATCTAAATATTTAAATGTATGGATCATCAGAAATTAGTAAATTTTCGGCAAAAGAACAATTTTTAGAAATATAAATAGGATCGGGAATAAGGCAATTGAAAATAACAAATATGATTGCTATATGATATTCATGATGAGCTTAATTTCACAATTAGTTGTTATAAATATGTTCAGCTTGACAGCGGTTTTTTAGATAAAAACATGATAATTTTACTGGCTAATTCAGAAAAACCATGTTTTTTTTAAAATTATAATATTTGGTTATCTTATGGAAGACATGAAATTTCGCCATTAATTTTCTATGATATAATGTGTAATTGTGTCGTTTTTTTTTTGGGGAGGGGGAGTGGCAAATTTTTTGATTAAAAAAAATTGTAAGGAGAATTAAATGCAATTAAAAATAAAATTAATTTGATCCTTGTCTTTTGTAATTTAAAATAGTAATTTATTTAGAAGATGATCAATTTGTCTTTAAGATCGAACAATCTTATGTTTTTTGAAATATTCGATTTCAAAGATATTAAAGACAAATTGATCATCTTCTAAATAAATTACCTTTTTAAATTACGAAAGACTAGGATCAAATTAATTTTATTTTTAATTGCATTTAATTCTCCTTACAATTTTTTTTTAATCAAAAAATTTGCCCTCCCCCCAAAAAAAAAAAAAAAAACGGAGTTAACAAAAAATGACTTAAAATAATAAAAAAAAAGAAATAAAATAATTTTATTTTTAATTAAATGAAATTCTCTTTACAATTTTATTTTTTTTAATCAAAAAACTTGCCCCCCCCCCCCAAAAAAAAAAAAACGACTCAATTACCAAATAATGTTATTTATGTAATTATTTTCGACCGGTATATGTCAATTTTGACTGAGATTTTATCTTCGAAAACCTAAGAAATATATAAGGTTCTCCAAATGAATTAAGAAGAATATCGGGTGATAACCGACGTGTCCTTGAATAAAATACGTTTATAATGAACTTTTATTAAAATAAATCTTTTTATTTTCAGAAATAATATTTTTATCAAATTTTATGTTCTGGTAAAAAACATAATGTGCATAATGGAACCCTTTTTATACCTTTAATCAAAAATTTAAGTTTTACATATGAAACCTATTATAAAATTAAGAATAAACTATTGGTTCGCTTTTGAGACACGTATTTAGATTCTTAATCATAAATTGGTGTGTCAATTGGTTTACCACAATAAACAACTTATATATTGGATTTAGGATTTTAGATTTTTTTCCAGCACCACTTGTTTGTGCTAAGAAAATATTTAAGCAAACGAACTTTTATTCCTGGCTATTCTATCATTTACAGATTGTTTGGCGAGATATTCAGAAGAATGAACTTGTAAAAAATATAAAAATTCAAATGAAGTGTTTTCACATTTAAATGCTATTATCAATAGATTTCGTTCCAAAAAATAAACGGAAAGTAATGTTTGAAAAATTTAAAATAAAATTTAATGAAAAATTTAATAATAATAATAATAATAATAATAATAATAATAATAATAATAATAATAATAATAATAATAATAATAATAATAATA
>SDVU01000756.1:0-10832 GCA_016256075.1 Dictyocoela muelleri | reverse complement strand
GTAGCTTAGGAAGTGACGTATTATTGGAACACCAGGAACCAAAGGTCATAAGACTATGGTTGGAGACAACTCTCCGGTTTGGCAGCTATGGATGTTGTCAGCATGTAATATATATATAATATAGGCTATTAATAAAATTTAATTATAAAAATTCAATTTTTATTTTAAGACTTATTAAATTAAATTATAAATAAGGGGGATCACAATTTTCAAGGGGTCACAATTTGTAGTAACATACGGATAGGGTTTAGAAAATTTATATTAGCATTTACCTTTTTTAACAAGAAATTTTTAAATTTAAATTTACAATTATACTTAAATTTAGTATTTCTTCAAGAAAACCAGGTTCAATATATTTAAGCAGGCGATAATATCTATAATTCCCAATCAGGTGAGTATTCTCTTTCTGTGGTCTTTAGAACTTTGGTTATATGTGTTCAAGTAATATGTCACTATTAAGCTGCGCAAAGATTATTTAAACACTATTTTCGTCCTATCAATGACGCGGGTGTATTAAATTAATTGGTGTATTTTCCATGAATTTTTAATTTCATTATTTATTTTACCGAGATACTACAGTGGTTTCATTATCAGACCTCGGTGAATCGCTTCTGCTTCATTCTCATATTAAACTAAGCCTTAATAAGCTATACCATACTGAAAAAAACTGTATATTACAACTATAATTTTTAGTTATTGACCCTTAATGTCATGGATAAACTCTATTTATGGGCGTATATTTGTATCAAGTTTATTTAATGCCCCATATATATTTTTTTTATAAAAAACCCTCTAATTACAAGAGAAGATAATTATTATAAAGAATTATATTACCAAATGTAATATGAAAGCTGATTTTAGCTATAATATTCTTGATAAGAAAGGGGCTACTTCGTTCTGCACAAAATAACTTTTTCTGTTTGAAGTCCATGAAATTATCCCTCTCAGAGAAATTAGTAGATAATTTTACATGGTGATGTAATAATTACAAATTTATTAGGTAAGTACAACTAAAAGCCTGCTTTCAGGTTCAGTATTCGAAAATCTTAATGTTAAACTAAGTCGAATAATACAGTTGTTATATCTCTGGGCTAGTGATTATTCAATTAAGAATATAATACAGTTAACAGGCAATGGATAAAATACAGTTCTAAAATTCTGTGATTGGTTTAGTAAATAATGGGCCTTTCATGTACAAAATAATTTTATATATCTTGGGGGAGAGGGAAATTTATGTCAAATCGATGAAATCTGCTTTGCCGCAAGACAAAAATATAATGTTGGAAGTACAGTAAGGCAAATATGGATTCTAGGAATCGCCGATACGAGCAGTGTACCCGCAAAATCATTTATGGTACATGTTAAGAGGAGAGATGCAGAAACATTAGTGGCCAAAATTTCTAGAGTTTGTAGGCCGGGTAGCATTATACATACAGATGAATGGGCAGCGTATAATAGACTGACTGAATTGGGATTTGAACATAAAACAGTCTGTCACCGTAGAAATTTCGTTAACCCGGTAAATGAAGTCCGTACACAAAATATTAAATCACTTTGGGCTATCTCAAAATACAGGATAAAACAAATGCGCGTTTATTAAAATCGAACTTTTCTGATGTTTTAAGTGAATTTATTCTGAAGGATTAATATATTGGAGAAGAATTCAATACTATAATGGCACATTTTAAAGATTTTATGGTCAACAATAATTAAAGATATTATTTTTTTTACATATAAAAATTATTTTTCTTTTTTTTCATCATGTCCATTTGACACCCTATAGGGCGGCAAATTGACTTGATCCGATGTCATTAACTTTTTATTTATTAAAATAGCTTTAAATAATTCGAACTACGATAATTTAATGTTACATTCAAGAATGTTAACTAATGAGCTATCTGGAGGCTCTGTACAATTTTATTTCTTATATTTTTTAAAAATATCAATTATCAACTATAAATTCAATTATCAAAAAGAATAAATATTTGATTGTATTGTACCAGCAAGTTATATAAAGGCTGCTTTGAATCAATTAAAGTGTTTAATATATATTTATAAAAGAATTTAATTTCTCTTACTTGATCTACAAAAGATCTTTTTTATTTGCCTTCACCAATTACAATCCTTTTATATTCTAAATATTACATAAATTAATTTCCATTATTTTATTAGTAAGCTCATAAAAGTTAGGATGTAGAGGTTTACTAACCTTTTAATTTCCAAATACATGCCACCAGCATATTTATTTGTACGGTAACATAATAAATATACTATAACTTACACTTGTGTAAACAGTTATCGAGGAGTGGCAACACGATTTTTCGCCTATATATCCACATATATTCAATATAAATAATTTCTTCTCTTCTTTAAAATCTCGTGGTTTTTATTGACTGTAAAGTATAAGTTTTGTTATAGCTTTGCATGCACAGAACATCTTTAAAAGAGAATAAGAAGTAAGAATTGCAATATTCAGAATTTTTATATGAAAAATATGTATATTAATAGAAGGCATAAGTCTAAAAATTTTTATCTTACCAAGATTAGTGAATTCATTTGGATAATAGATAATTATTTTTTCTGTCAAACGGTTTTTCAGTGAATCGGTTCTTCAACCTATTTGGCAGCATAAAAATCGTAAAAAATAAAAAAATCGTAAAAAAATGAAAAAATAATAAATGGTAAATTTATTAAGTTTAATTTATTAAGTTTAATTTATTAAAATTAAATTATTAATAATTCAAGAATCCTTAATAAAATAATATCAAATTCTTTAAAATTAATAAAAGCAAAATATTCTAATTTCCCAAATAAAAATTTTATTTAAATGCTGCAGATTCTTTTATCTCAAATCCAGATGCTAATGATACCTTTACAATATCTCTAAAGGCATTCGATAATTCATAACTAGCAGATGCTTTCGATAAAACACCAGCACCTAATGAAATAGCAGCAATTTCTTGAATTGAATTTGTAAGGCTACTATTAATATCTTCATCAGTGATATCCAAAATATCTGCAGAGTAAAACTCACCATTTTCGTAAACAGCCAGAATTTCCATGTAAAAAACAAAAGGTTTTATGTTCATAACCTTTAACAAGTTAGCCTGACTAGGTGTTACTTTTTGACCTTTATAGAGAGTTTGAGCTCTTGAGATAATTTCAACTTTACCTTTCGTGATTTTTGTATTAATTCCAAGTGCCTGGAAAAAAGATGTCTTATCGGGCCCCATCGTTGTTATCATATTTTCAATCCACATATCGTCTTGAGCAATTGCTCCAACTTTTGCAAATGCATTTCTCTTGTTCTTCATAATATCATATTTTAAAGTTTTTATATCGCGAGTGAATATAAATGCTATATTTCCTTTAAAGAACCTATCAAATTCTGTTACACCCATGTCGTTTAAGGCTTTCTTCATGGTAGTGTTTTTTCCGAACAAGAATTCTGCAGAATCTTTCCAGGACATTTTGGTGTTTTGGAGTTGTAGAGCAGTAATGTTTTCCATACTGACTACCACAAAGCTTTTGCTGGATTTGAAGAGTTCTTGGGTTCGTGCGTATAAACGTTGTTTACGTTCTTTTGCTGTATCTGTTGCCATGGGGGTTTTAAAAATGAAAAATAAAAAATTGATTTGTAAAAATATTTTTAAAATGATAAAAATTAAAAATTGAAGAAATTGAAATAATTAAAATAAAAAATCAAAATAAAAAAAATCAAAAAAAAATCTAACGCTATAGTTATATTTACCATAGAACAATTTTCCCCAATCTCATGATTTATATTTCAATGCTTTCACTTAAAAATTATTAATTTTCTAAAAAACGATAATGAATAATCCTGATAATTGGAAAAATATTCATAATGTTTTTATTTAATTTTTAGGTACTTGGTATTTAAAACCGCTATCTATAGACTCTTATTGTAAAATCTTACAGTATTATCTCATACTAGCATTTTACTGTATAATATTATAGTTTTTTTTGTAAAATATTATATAGACTTTTACTGTAGAATATTTATAAAGACTTACAACAGTTTCAGTAGACTCTTACTTGGAAAAGTTAATAGTTGCTGATTCAATATCTAATTTCTTAGGGTTTTTTTAAAAAATTTTTATAAAGCGACAATTATCTATTTTATTTTAACGCTTTATAAAAATATAAAACAAAAAACTCAAGAATTTATGCATTTTGATAAGATATACTATTTTTTTACAGTAAGAGTCTAAAGCATGTTTTTATATACCCATGACCAAATTTCTATTACGCTTAAAATTCAGCAATATTTCCAACATTAATACCCTTATTATATTACATACAAATTTAAGTTAATAATATGATTTATAACATGGTTATGGAGCCTACATTCTTTATGCCGCATGCGGTCTTCTATATATTCTATGCGACCTATTTATTTTTATAAAAAAAAAATAATTAAAATTTGATGATATTAAATTTATCTTTATATTATATATAAGGAATAGTTATAAGTAGGGCTGAGTGAAAATACGGCTACCGTTTTTTTAAAAACCCACATTTTTATTTTTTTTCCAAAAACTTGTATTTTTGTTATTTTTTACAAAGTATTTTTTATAAAAAAAAAACCTCTAAAATGGAAAATTTATCTAGATATAAAGCACCAATAGAATTTAAGAGATTAATTGATAATTGATTATTAAAAATAACCTTATAACTTGTCTTGCTTGTTGTAAGGAAGTGAACTATTTCCCAAAGGAAGGTATAGGGCAGTAAAAAAACATTTGTAAACAAGTCTACATTTAGCTGATTTAAAGAAAATAAAGAGTCATAAAACGCTTGAAGAAACATGCAATATTACAATTAATAATGAAATTTTCAAAAAAAAGTTTGCGGCGTTTACTGCTGCTAATATTTCGTTGATTAAGCTGAGAACACCCGCCTTGAGCCGATTTTAGAGAAATATACTGCAAAAAATCCATGACGCATCCTACTATCATAGAATGCTTGAACCGTTATTCGCTGAACAAAAACTTGAAAGATTTAATATTTTAAAAGAAAAAGATATTTATCTAATGTTTGATGAAAATACTGGTGTTAATAGTAGATATATTCTCAACATTTTAGGAAAGATCCGCAGTAAGTCTTCAAGAAGCAAATCATATTTAAAATGCACTGTTGAATTATCAAAAAATAACAGTGAAATAGTTAGCCAAGAAATAATTGATCTCATGCTTGAACTGTATGACGGAAAAATAAATTATACAAAACTCAGGCTTATTGTTTCAGATCCAGCGCCATATGCAGTTAAGGCCTTAAATTATTTAAAATGTTCATTTCCTGATTTCAAGCATATAAAATGTGCAGTGCACATGTTGCATAGATTATGTGAGAAAATAAAAGATATTCCTCCACTTTCAAATTTAATAAACTCGTAAATTAAGCGTATACTAATAAAAAATAAAAACATCTAGCTGTTTTTTATACAAAAGCTAATTCAAATCTCTCAAAATTCTCGATATTTATAAGATGGGGGACATTGCAACACTTTATGGTTTGCCTAATAGAGAATTATGAGTTATACAAGTCTTTTTTTAGTACTGAGTCCCCCATATGACCAGAATTAGTTATATGAAAATAGACCAATTTCTCATAAAAAATATGTTTTTAAGGGTAAATCGTCTATTTTCATAATACTAATTTCTAAAATATTTCTTTAAACTTAAAATTAATAATAAAAATAAACTCAATTAAATTAATTTTTTTAATAAATTAGAATATTCGGAAAAATTACGCTTAAAATTTCTTTTCCATGCGAAATAATCAAAATTTCTTTGATCATTTTTTCAATTTATTCCAAAATCATTTTGAATTTTTTTTGATTAACATCACGATTTTCAATTAGTTGGGTATTTTTTGTGTTATTAAATTAACAAAATATAATGAATGATTGACTGTATAATGTCGAAATCATCTATTTCTCAGTGATATATAGGATTTATACATATCAGATACTATATTTGTTTCCTTTTTATATGTTGATCGATTATGGGCAATAATGTTTCTGTGCTTCTATTGTTGACTTCTTTTAAAAAAACTTTCCTGGAACCTACTTCAATACCTACATTACTCCACAATTGTATTTTAAATCACTCTTTATGATACTTCCTCTTATTAAAACATGGTTCATCAATTGAACTTCATAATTAGGGCCACCTAGTTTTTGATTATTTAACAAAAAATCTCTTAACCAGGCTATTTGAAAAATCTTTTTGTAATGACAATAAGTATCTATCTTAATGCGAAAATCAAAAAACGCCTCTTTTGGTCCTATATCTTTATGAAAATATAAATATGATAATTTAATGAATTTTAAAAAATCGATTTTACAACAAAATAACAGACTTTAATCGTATATTTATCTGCGAGAATAACACTTTATGTATCTACAACTATACCAAACATTTATAGATGGCCTTTTGTCAAGTTTCATTAATGAGCTACACGATTTACATTTCATGTTTTTAGGAATGATACCAAATTTTTGCAAAAAGTAGATTCACCTTTTTTATTGACGTATATTAACACTATTTCATCATATATCATCTTTTCAATATTTTTTAAAGGTCTTGCCATGGGTGAAAAAAAATAAAATAGTTTTGTCGACAAAACTATTTTTACACTCATAAGACCAGAAATTAGTATTATGAAAATGAATCAATTACCCTTAAAAAATATGTTTTTGGGAGATACTTGTCGTGATATTATCGGAAATTTAATAAAATTAAAAATTTTATTAAATTTCCGATAATATCACGACGAGTATCTTTCAAAAACATATTTTTTAAGGGTAATTGATTCATTTTCATAATACTAATTTATGGTCTTATGGAGGACTCAGTACCCTTTTTTATTGAAATAATTAAAATTTATCCAGCTTATTCATCTATAAACAATATATTCTCTAAATCCAATTTTCTAGCAGAACCAGGGGAAATTAAAAAAGTAGGCTTTTTAATCAAATACATTGCATAATTAGAAAGTGGTGATCTATCGACTGACCAACAGATTTAAATATTGAGATATGTGAGAAAAAAAAAAACAAAAGATTGAGGCTTTAATAATTAAGTATAAACTCTTCTTGAAAAAATTATGATTTAACCTTTTTGACTTAAATTAATTAAATGATAGAAAAATAAAAAATATTTCTTTATATTCCTTACACCACAGTCGATGTAGAAAGAAATTTCAGCACTATGGCAATGGTTTTAGATGATATCAGACGAAGTCTTTCTGTCAAATCTCAAGAAATTTTTTTAGCGGTTACGGCCCACTAGATCCAAATTCCACTAGATCTAAATTCCACTAATTCCAAAATATTATAAGATATTGTTTAATACACTTTAAATAAGTAAATTAAATATTAATAAATTAATAGCAAAAAGTCTGAATTGAAATTTTTGTTTAAAAAAGTTAAAGTTCTTTTTTGTTAACATATTTAAATAAAGGCTACAGTAGGCTTAACTCATTCTTTTTAAGATTTCTATCATGATTGAATTATTTATTTTTTCGATGTGATGAAAGACTTATAAATTCTGAGATATAAATCTTATAAAAAATTGAGTTAAGCCCAAATTCCACTTTACTATGTTTACAAAAACGAATTATATTTTTTTTAAAAAAAATTTCAAGTCAGACTTTTTACTAATAACTCATTAATATTGATTTACTTATTTAAAATGTATTAAACGATATCTTATAATTTTTTGAAACTAGTGAAATTTAGAATTAATGGAATTTGGAACTAGTGGAATTTGGAACTAGTGGAATTTGGAACTAGTGGCTATACACGTCTTTTAGCATTATATTTTAATAAAAAATAAATTGCAACATATATTTTTAGTATTTAAAAAAAATTATTATTGTATGAAAAAAATAATGCTAAAATATAATAAACCTTAAATATTATTTTTTTATTCTGCATTTAAAACGGTTTCATTTGCCCCGTATTTTCATCTCAAAAAAACCAGTATTTTCTACATAAAAAACACATATTTTCACCCAGACTAATTATAAGTTACTAATCCGATATTTTATTTAATAATTTATATAAAAAAAATTCCTAAATTGTACCTTGTGAACAATAGCTTTCTTTCGTTTTTTTTTATTACGCCAACTTTTGCCTATATGCCTCAACACGCTCATTAACACACCTAAGAGTACCCTTTCTGTTTTTTTAAATATTATTACAATATTTAATCGTCAAAATAACACTGTAATTACCGTATTAACTAATTAAAAATCATTATATCGATAAAAAAAACTTTATGAATATTATTTAAGTCTTATTTCAGTTTGGCATCTTTTCTTAAAATTGTTTTTTATTTGGCCTCAATTAACGTTTTTTTTATCCACCCCACGATTCAGATAAAAAATAATAAACAGTGATTTTCAAAGTTTTTTATATGAAGACCTCATTTGTTTTTAAATTTTTCTAAAGATCCATAATGTCAAAAGAATAGAAATTAATTATTATAAAATAAAACTATTTAAGCTTTTTAAAAACCAAATAGGAATAACCTTTTTCTTTATTTTTAAATAAAATTCGAGGTGTTTAACTGTTATAAAATAATAATTACAGTTGACCCTCGGTTTTCCGTTAGTTTGGGATTCAAAAAACACGCGGAAAATTTTGTTGTGGTAAAAATATGTGTTTTTAACAAAAAAAGTGTGGAAAAAAACGATATTTCGGACAAAATCTTTTGAAAAAATGAAACCACAGAAAAATAGGTTGAAGGGAAAATATGGCGCGGAAAAAAACGAGATTGTGGAAAAAATGTGAGTTAAATGTAGATGGAAATATCTCAAAAAAGTTGTGTAGATACATGTATTATACAAAAAAACAAATATAATAGATACTGAGCGCGTATTCTTTAAAAATAACAGCCTATCTACAAAGTTAATCATATAAAATTGAATGATAAAATAATGTTTTGTCTCATACTCCGAATTCTCGCTACTGTCTTCCCACAAATATAACAAGGTTCATCATATTCGAATATAAGACACAACCGTCTTATATTCGAATAAAAAAAAGTGTTGTATTTTCGAGGGAATATATAAATGTTTACATTTTGAAAAAAGGGGAAAGTTTATTTTTCTCTACTGTCTTATATTTGAGAGAGAAAGTAGTCCGAATTCTGACTAGCCTGAAAAAAAATTAATCCTAAAAAATGGTAAATATAATTTAAATTAAAAGTTATAGGGTAAACAAGTAAAATAAAATAATAAGATTAAAAGTTAATTTAATTGCATTTTTTAGTCCAAATAGAAGTTCTAATATATTAATTGACCTCGTAAAATATCTATTACAACAGTTTAAGGATAATTTCATCCTGATTTATATAAACTTTCATTTTATCTTTTCTTTTTTTTGCCGCTATTTATAAGTCTTAATAACATCATATCGTAATCTTGTTTTATTTTAAATATTTTTTGTACAATATCGTAAAAGTTTGAGTTGCTCTTATTTGTAGATCTGTCTATTTTCGTATTAACTTTCTGCGAAATTGGTAGTTCTGTGCCTTATTACACCATAACGGTTCTAAATAATAGTATTAAACATGTTCTATTATTTTCGATCTAATTTATGTTTATCTTTTATGAAACTTATTGATTTCATCAGTGAATACGGTTCGTTTCTAAATAATAAAATTCCAACATCCTTGTATTTGATTTACAATTACCAATTCTAATGCAGTAATCAACTCGACATATTCTAGAAATGAAAGTTCGACTTTGAATACAGAGTGAGCTATAGTGCTACCACATTTATTCATAAAGCTTTGGTAAAATGAAAAAAGACATCAATAAATTGATGAGTTTAAAAAGCACACTTTGCTTGCATTAAATGCTGTCATTTCGTAATCTATTTAAATATCATTAGGATTTAGAAATATTTCATATCTAACAAGACTATAACTATTGCATTAAGAATTCTGACGTATATAGCTTAAGTTTTTATTCTTAATAAACAGAGGAATAGAGAGAACATCTGATCTTTGTAGTACTATAGGTTATGTAAAGAGGAAAAAATCTATTTGAAGAACATTTAAAAGTCTTATTTATCAAAATAATTAAGTTTTTGTTTTGAGATAACCGTCTTATAAAAGCAAATCGGCAATAATTTTCACGTTTTAATCTCCAAAATCGCTAAAAGATAAGTTAATTGAACTATATGTTAAATAAATCGTTCAATTGACAGAGAATGGTTGAAGGTTGTTTTTTCGATATATACATGTAAATAAAACATTTAATTTTATCAACGGAATAAAAAGCAACTAAAAACATCATTGTTAAAATTATATAATTCTGCAAGTTCTCATATTGACTTTTTATAGGCATCAGTCGCTGAAAATGGTATGTCTTCAGAGATTTTAAAATTCAGAATTTTCTTTGGACAAGAGTATAGATTGCTTTAGTGCCATTTGCATGATTATGATGAGAATATTATTCTTTAAATTCTGTTGATATTTTTTTAAATTCATATCACAGTGTTTTTTAGAACAGTACCAGTAGATTATATCCTTCTTTTGTGTGTTCATATGATAAATATAATCGTTTATTGCCGGCACCTAGCTTCTCTAAGACTTCTAATCCAAAATATACCCATTATTTTTAGGCTTAAAAATTTTCACATTTTTTTCATACAAGTAAGAATTCGGACTACTGACTTCCCTCGCTTATAATACACTTAAAAAACTTAATTTTTGAGTGTTTTTAAAAGTTGAAAATGAGAAAATTCTCTCGTTTATAAGACACTGTCTTATAATCGAATATAAGACAGTTATAAA
>SDVU01000755.1:0-10837 GCA_016256075.1 Dictyocoela muelleri | reverse complement strand
GAACACAAATTGTTAAAACTGATTTTTAAAAATATTTATTGTTTAATAGATTTATAGATAGAAATAATGTCATACATGGATTACATGTCAACTACATGTGAATGTTCTTATTTATAATATTAAATGCCTTTTCAGGTCGCTTTACTTATCTTCCGAGGAAATAATATATTATTCGTTTTTAAAATCCCCATTGATAGTTTTTTCGGCAAACTTTACATTAAAAATTTCGATAACTTCATAAAATTCGTCATTTTCTACTGTGTCTTTTCTTTCTTTAATATAATTAAAAATCCTTTTGTCAATTCTTTCGTTATGTTATTGCTTGTTTAATAAGACATGTTTTTTATTTTTTCAGACATTTTCTATTGTAAAAAAAGCATTCTTATATGTATCTAAATTTTGTATAACTTTTAGAACCCTATAAAGTGGTCTATAACTTTTGAAAATAGTGTTCTATAACTTTGAAAAAAGTGTTCTATAACTTAGCAAAAATTGGTCTATAACTTTGCAAAAAGTGGTCTATAACTTTGCAAAAAGTGGGCTATAACTTTGCAAAAACTGGTCTATAACTTTGCAAAAAATGGTCTATAACTTTGAAAAAAGTGGTATATAAATTTTAAATACCCTGTACAATAAAATACTAACATTTACGAATTTATCTCATAAAAATATTACTATATGTATATATTTTATATTTTTTCCTACAAAAATTTTTGAGGGTGTTGACCGGTTTATAATTGAACATCTATTTAAAAAAAAGAAAATGAAAAAAAAATAAATTATTTATTAAATATTATTTTTATAAAATCCGACACCTCAATATTCCTGTAATAAAAAAAATACTTAAGTTCGATAAATGATCATCAATGCTATCAATATTTACGTTTTTTTTGGAATTACAGAAATATTGAGTTTACGTATTATATAAAAATAATAATTAATAAATAATTTATTTTTTTTTCATTTTCTTTTTTTTAAATAGATGTTCAATTATAAACCGGTTAACACCCTCAAAAATTTTTGTAGGAAAAATTATAAAATATATACATATAGTAATATTTTTAAGAGATAAATTCATAAATGTCAGTATTTTACTATAATCGTTTTATATTACCTAATTTATACTGTTTTCGCGAATCGAAATCAATCTAAATTGAGTAATATAGCACGATTACAATAAAATACTAACATTTACGAATTTATCTCTAAAAAATATTACAATATGTATATATTTTATAATTTTTCCTACAAAAATTTTTGAGGGTGTTGACCGGAGTAGGGCCTAAATTTTTAGTTTTCAGGGGAAAATATAAGGTCTTAGGGAAAAATTATAGGGTCTAGAGGAAAATTATAAAGGTGGATAAAAATTTAAATTTTTATAGTTTTTTTAACTGTAAAATTCATATAGCGGGTCAAAAAAGATTTTATAAAAATGTGTTTTTATAAGTTTATTTTAGGAGGTGTTTTTTATAATGTTCTTTATAAAGGGTTATTTTACAAGGGGTTTTAAGAGGCTGTTTTTTATAAGATCTAATAAAATTAACGATGAATTTTTTCATGTTTTATATTTTTCCCTCTACTTTTAAATATAAATTTTTGTTGAAATTAAACTTTCATAGATGTTATCAGCAGCTAAATTCATATTAGAGGTGCAAAGGAATAAACATTTATTCTCAGACTTATAAATATACCCCTATATTTTATAATTAACTCTTGTGAAATTTCCCTGGCCTTATAATTGGCTCTTTCCTTTATATTCTCGTGTTTTTTACTCGATCAAAAAAATTTAAAATCCATAAACCACATTTTATGTTTTATTTTTCTCCATACTTATGTTTTGACTCAAATCTTTATCCGGCCCAGTACAGGGTATTGCAAAGTTATAGAGCTATTTTTGTAAAGTTATAAACCAATTTTTGCAAAGTATTCGATCGATTCTAGCAAAGTTATGAACTATTTTGACAGAAGTTATAGATGATCCGCGAAAATTTCGTCGGTTAGTTAATTTTGAACCCCAATTTTAACTATTATTTAAAAACTCAGATTTTTTAACCCTTATTTTTAGCCCTAATTTTTGTGCAATATTTTTTTAACACTTATTTTTGAACCCTTATTTTTAATCCTTATTTCTTAACCATAATTTTTTAACACTTTTTTTTACAATATATTTAAAACCATAATTTATTAACACATAATTTTCTCTATTATTTCTTACCACTTATTTTAACCTTCATTTTCAAACTTTATTTTTCAAGACTTATATTTTACTTTTAACTTTATTTTTTTACCTTTAACCATTACATATAACCAGGGGCAATAATAATATGAGATACTCATATTATTTCAAAACCTCGTATTTAAAAAAAAATTTAAAAACCTCATATTTATATGAAGTTTTTGATCCCAAAAATGAAATCTCAAAAAGAATATAAAGCTATAAAAACTTATTTGAAACAATAATTTTTTTTTAGTTCGGTTAGAACTGTTATTATATGTAGCCCTGGCGCAGAGTTCAAAAACGATCCTGCCATAGGAGTATTTACACTGAAACAACACATTAAAAGTATGTCTCACCAGAAGAATCAGAAGAGAGCAAAAGAACAAAATACATTGGAAAGAACCTGTGGTGTTACTGTTTATAGCAAGTCCTTTCAAATATATCTTATTTCCTCTTTTAGTAAAGCAAAATTTTCGCTGTTTAAATTACATCAGTCAGAATTTAAAAGTTTTTTAGAAAAATATACAGGCAAAATAGTCAAATATGAATCTTTGTATCGCAAAATCTTACTCTCTCAGTTTATAGCCCAAACCGAAAATTTTTGATAGATAATCTTCGAGGTAAAGATATTTTGGTTCTCACCCGGGTTTCAGACCCCCCTAAAAAACAGGAAATCGCCATCCACAAGAGGAGAGGTAATGATTCTTATTTGAAATAGACTCAATTTGTCGATAAAAGACTAAATATGAAAATATCATGTCGTATAAACAAATATATGAGAGTTTCTAAAAATAGTCGCGAAGCGACTATTTTTAGAAACTCTCATATATTTGTTCATACGACATGATAATTTCATATTTAGTCTTTTCTCAAAGAAATAAGCTTATTTCAAATAAGAATCAGCACCTCTCCTCTTGTGGATGGCGATTTCCTGTTTTTTAGGGGGGGGTCTGAAACCCGGGTGAGAACCGACCTATCACCATGACAAACAATATTATTTACGAAATAAAACGTATTTTCGCGAAAAAAATAAAAAAAACTATTTTCAAACAATCAACAGATCTAACTTCAAAATTTTTCTAAATTAAGTAGATGCTTAACATGGTCAAAGTTTATGTTTGATTTTTGTGAAAACTACGATATATACAAGATTTTTCATGTCCATGGCTGAAAAGCATAAAACATACATGGCTATACAAAATCCATTTGATGAAAAATGTTTATTAAGAGCTCATTTTAATCTTAAAATCATCTTTCCACAATTCTTCGATCATGGAACAGGAAAAAAGAGGTCAATCCAGCATCAAGCAAATTTATAATATCAAGAATGTTAAAAATAGACTAGAAAATCGAATTTTAAAAGGATAAGTATGCGTCTTTTTATTATGAATAACTGAATTTCACATTTATTTTATATATTGAATGCGATTGCTTTCAGTGATGAAAAAAAATCTTTCTTTATGTTCCACTCACGACTATTGATGTCGAAAGAAGCATTAATAAGATGACATGTATTCTGGATGGCCTAGGAAGAAGCATACACGTTTCTACCAATGAAATTTTTATCTCTATGCATTACAATAAAAATTGATTATTTAAAAAATAAATAAATAACATAATTTTATGATTTCAGAGAAATGAATGTTCTTTTAGAATTATAATGATCATTCTTGTTAAATTTTTGTTCTTAAATTTAAGTTCAAACGGATTTTCATGTAAGTCTAATAAGAAAAAACCGAATATTTTCCTCAAAAAAACGGATATTTTGTCAAAAACCTGGATATTTAACGGATTTTTTTTAAAAAAAAGAAAAAGCGGATATCTCACCGGGCCTTATTAATTAGATATAAAATTTATTTAATATTATTAAGAGATTCGTCATATTAGTTGACGTATAAGTAAAATTTTTAAATTTTATTTTAAAAATAGCATATTTGAGAAAATCTTATTTTTCATAAAAAAAAATAAACTTTTATATCGACCTGCTAAAAAAATTTAAAATGTTTTTTTTCGGAATACAGTTGTAATTTATTATTTTAATAATAAGACGACTTTGCTTATTATTTTAAATGATTTAGGCTGTAATACTGTTTTATTAAAATTAAAAATAAATGGATTTAGTTATTAAGTATGAGATATGATCTAAGAAAAAATTCACGAACAGAAAAAAGATAAGATAAACTTCTAGAGTTTATAAAAACGTTATTATTTTCAAAATTTGCATGTAATGTATCATGTCCATTGAGTATCCTTGACATTCAAACAATTTTATGAGATATCAATCTTTATGATATTAATCATTCTTCGTGAAAACAAAATAACCTCCTTTAATTAAACGAAACTCCTTTCTGTCCTTTTAACTGATCAATTAAAGATTGTTGAGGACAATGAAAATAATAAAATTATTTCGGTTATAAAAACAATTAAATTTAACAAAGCATCGACGAAAATAGAGCTAAAGCACACTGACGAAATAGTGACATTCACCACAACATTAATAAAAAAAACTTTATCTGAACTTTCCTGTATTTAAGAACACTCGTTCTCGAGGACAAGTGAGGGCATAAGGAATTAATTAACCCTGATTGTTAATATTTTGATAAAGAAACTCCGTTTTGGAAATTATGATTTGATTTTTTATAATTCATGTTTAAGAAATTAAAGAGAAGCTATGAAATATGTTGTAAAAGTATGTTAAAGTATTCACATATCAAAACGTGAGTAAAAATGTAATAAGATTCAAAAGCAATAGAAGCCAGCAATTTATTAAAATTGAATGTTTACATCTATCAGTTATAAAAATATCAACTAGTGAAATGAAATTGTTTTTAAAACTATTGAAAATTAAAAAATTTAATTTATAGAGTATTTCAAGATAAAAATATTAAAAAAAAATCAAAAGATAAAAACAATATTCAAAAGATAAAAAAAATAATCAAAAAGTGTTTTAAAATGTTTTGATACAATACATTTGTAAATAGTATCCTATATATATTACATGTTATATTACATCTTGACAACATCCATAGCTGCCAACCCGGAGAGATGTCTCCTACCTTGGATCTGTGATCTTTGGTTCTTGGTGTTCCTATAATAAGTCAATTCCTAAGCTACCCAGAAGACCAGCTGTATAGGCGATTTTCGTTTTATCAATGACTCAACAGGATACAGGTAATTAGTGGTTTTTCATGAATTTTTTTTTCACTACTTTTTGCCGAGATGCGTCGCCGCACTCATCCCCACACCTAGGAGAGTCCCTTATGCTTCATTTTAATATTAGACCAAGTCTTAATCGGCAATACCACACTAGAACAACTGTATATTATCTATAATTATATAGTTATGACCGCTTAATGTCAGTCCCTCATTATTTATTAAAGAGTGACGATAGCGGGGTTCGAAACACGATACTTAAATTTTTCATTCAAGAATGTTAACTACTAAGCTATTTGGCCAATACTAGACTTTAATATAAAAAATCTAAGGATTTCAAAGAGTGAATGCGGGTTATAGAACGGTTTTGAGATTAGAAGAAGGTTTTGAGATTAGAGGAAGGTTTCGAGATTAAAGGAAGGTTTTGAAAAAAAAAATAAAAATTAAAAAATTTAGAAATTAACTAATTTACAGCATTTGTCACAATAAATTTACACTTTGTCAAGCAAAATTCACAAAAACTATTTTTTAAAAAGTTTGATTTCCTAATTCTCAAGCGAAATTCACACTTTGTAAAGCAAAATTCGCACTTTACCAAAAATTTAAAAAAAGAAAGTAAAAATTTATTTTTAACCATCGATTATTTCGTCTATATTCAAGCACCATGAAAGAAAACTAAGCATGTTTTAATTAATTGTGGCGCGCGAAACGCGCGAAATGCGAAACGCGACCACCTATTTTACTTTCAATTTAACTTTATTCTCTGATTTTTTTCAATTTACCATGCAAGACGCGTTACATCCATGCGAGAAGCGTTAATCTATGCAAGAACGCTACACACCAAATATATTACGAAGTGTATAATATTATTAACAAATAGTCATATCAAAAACTAAGATAGCATTATATTTATTTAATTACGCAATTAAAGCTTTATTAATAACTAAATAATTGTATCCGTAGGGCTAGGTAATAGCTTGACCCTAGGATCTATAAATAATTTTTTAAAATAAATAAATTTTTTATTTCAAAAAATGATAAAAATTGTAGTTGAGAATATTTTTAAAAATTTACCTATAATACCGATTTTAATTATCAACAATAAATTTACAATATAGATAGTTTAATTAAAATTACTTTTTATACTTAGAATAGATATAATTATATTTTTTTTATATTTTTTCATAAAGCAAATTTTGTTTATTAAACTTTTCTTTTAAAAAATTAATAAAATGTTAATTTAAAATTTGAAAAAATTAATCAGACAAAAGCGTAGAGATTCAAATGTTTTGAGCTTCCCGTTCGTCATTTCATGTTCACTTAAAAAAATAATATGAAAACATCAATCACTATTTTATTAAAAACTAAATTTTAAAATAAAAATTTTAAAATAAAAATTAAAAAAAATTAAAATTAAAAAAAAAAATTAAAATTAAAAATTAAAAATTGAAAAAAAATTAAAAAAAAAATTAAAAAAAAAAATTAAAAAAAATGTTTCACTGGGATTCGAACCCGGTCGCTTTTCGCATGTCGCGCGCTTCGCGCGCGACAATTATTATGTTATAAAAGTCTTAAAATTATAATTAAGGAGTATATTTTAATCAATTTATTTTAAATATAAATTTAAGTAACTTAAAAATAAATTCTAAAAAGAAAATTTTATAATCTTTGATTTCATAAAAATTACATTCAGCGAAATTCATAATTTCGTTAAAAAAAATTTTCATAAAAAATTTTACTTCAAAAACTTCAAACGTATTTTTCTAAAACGTTTTTAAAATCTACGGTAAATAGGTGTATGAATCGCCTCTCTTAACAATATATCCACGTTCTATTAAATCATCAATGCATTTATCATAAATATCAATTTTTATCTTTTTACCACTATCTAAAATTATATTTTCATTAAAAACTTTTTCTAAAAGATCAGTACTTTTAATTACCTTCATTGATTTAATGATTTTAATTATTTTAGCTGAAACTTGAAAATGATCAATATTCTTATTTTTCTGAATTGTTTTAATCTCTTTTTTAATAATTGGTTCAGGTATGAAATTGATACAAATTTTATTATCATGATTATCAATACTAGTAATATGATTATTATTAAAATTATCAATATTAGCAATTTGTTTATTATTATTAGCAATGTGTTTATTCCAGTTACAATAAATATTGCCATTATTAACAGTTTTACTATATTTTTCTTCAAAACTCGTATTCAATCTTAAAGTCTTTCGTTTTATTAAACCTTTTTCAATAAGAGGTAAAATATGACTTTCAATTAATTCGTATTTATTTGAATAATCATTATTATCTTTTATAATTCTTTTTACAAGGGGCTTCAATTCATCAATAACCTGTTTATCAGTTCTATTTCGGATAATAAAATTGCAGTTCAACATGTTTTTCAATAACATGTACTGGAAGATAGATAGTTTTAAAGTAAGGTTACCATAATCAACTTCGCAGTAGCTAAGGATATGTGATATTAAAATGTTAGAATTATCGTAATTAATACAAGGGAAATCAATTTCTTTTTCATGGTTTTTTTTATTCATTTCTTTGTAACGATTTTTTTTATTTTTCAAATCATTCTTATTTTTCAATTCATTCTCCTTTTTATTTAATTTTTCTTTTGAAATTTTAATTTTTATAATTGAATTTAACTCTTCATCAATTTTCAATTCAAGATCTTCATATTTTGGACAACAAGACATTTTAAGAATTATTTTATTTTCATCTTTTGAATTTAATATTTCTTTCAATTTATAACAAAAAATGTGGTTTTCAATTAATTTTATCAATAATAATTCATTTTCATAATCAATAATTTCACCACGAAGTATTCGTCTTAATAAAAGATGACGATATTGATTTTCAATTTTGGTTTTTGGAATATATTTTGAGAGAAAAATCAATGCTTCTGATATTTTAATAATCACACATCGTTTATCGATCATATCGTCATCATTAATAATGTCATCATTATAGTCAACATTGTCATTTTTATTAATCATATTATCATTATATTTAACCTTATTTATCAATTCATTTTCATTATTAATGATGCTATAATTATCAATCAATTCTTTTTCATTATTATCAACCAGTTCTTTCTTTGTAAAGCTTTTTTTGTTTCTCATTATAAAATCAATTTCTTCAAAATCATTTAAAATTTTATTTGAATGTTTTATCAAAAATGATTTTATAAATTCATCAACTCGTTTTGAATCACAATCAGAATAAGTGTTAATAAATTCATTATTTTTGTTTTTAAAATCATTTTTAAAATAATTCTTCTTCATTCTTATTATATCTGAAAATCCAATATATTCTCTTTTGTTGAAATATAATTCTAATTTAAGAAATAATTCGTCTTTGATATTTGCCTTATCATAAATGAAATAAAGTGTTTCAACTTCATTCTCTAGAATTGAAAATATATGTTTATCTATTTTTTGAATTATTTTTCTAAATAGAATTCTTATTATTCTTTCTTTTGAGTAATTAAAATATTCACTATTATCTTTTTTGTAAACAAGTAATGTTTTTTTGATTATTGATATTACTTCTTCATTGTTATCTTCATTATTAACAATATTATTATCCTCATTATTAACAATATTAGCTTCATTATACACAATATTATTATCCTCATTATTAACAATATTATTATCTTCATAATTAACAAAAATATTATCTTCATTATTAACAATAATATTATCTTCATTATTAACAAAAAGATTATCTTCATTATTTTTTTTATAAATAAATGACTCATAATAATCCACAATGTTATTTTCAATGCAAGTTTTGAAACTTTTTATTTCTGAATAAATGTTATTTATCCGTTTATTGATATCATGTATAGTATTATTATTAAATTCATTATTAAACTCATTATTAAATTTACAATCATGAACTTCTTTATTATCTAAAAGTATTATTTTCTTTAAAAGTTCAGTCAATAATTTTATATTTTCGGCTTTATGCTCTTTGATAAATTTTATGCAAATTTTTTGTAAAGTTAAATTGAAAGTGTCGCTGTATTTAGAATTTCTTAATGCTTTTCTGTTTGAATTATTTATTTGAAATTTTAAAGGTGCGCATATTAAATTTATAATTTTGAGATCAGAAAGTATATTTTCTGTGAATGTTGCAAAAAGGGAAAGTTTTTGTATTATAGTGTTTGTAGAATTATTATGATTATTACAAATATTAATAAAAGTACAATGAGATTTGTTATCGAGAATATTTTGTGATATTTCATCATTATTGCTGTTCATGTTGTTATTTTTATGATCATTGTTGCTCTTCAAGCTCTCATGTTTTTCATCATTATTTATGCAACAATTTTTAATTTTATTATTATTTATGCATGAATTTTTTATTTTATCATTCTTAATTATTAATGATGCTTCTTTAAAATACAAATAAAAATGACCAATAATTTTTTTAAATATTTTATTTGACAAATTTTTATTTTCATCTAATTTATTTAAAATTTCTAAATAATTTTCTGATGTGTTGAGAATTTTTGAAAGAAATTTTATATGATTTTTGTCTTTGATCATGGGTTAAGGTTTATATTATTTTTTGTTATAAATATTTGTTCACAAAATTATTTGTTTACAAAATTATTGGTTTGCAAATAATTAGTTGTTATAATTATTGGTTTGTAAAATTATTGATTGTTATTGATTAATGTTTGAAGTTGTGTTTTATAAAAAATATTTTTATTGATTATTGTTTTTAAAAATATTTTAATATATTGACAACATTTTGTTTTTTAATGTAATTTTAAGTGCCGAGATCACTATTTGATTCATAATTAAATAAGATAAGGTAATTAAATAATTTAATAAAGTGTTTTAAGAAAATTTCGTCAATTTTCGATAATAAATCAACGAATTTTTCTTAAAAACATTTTTATTAAAATTATTTGATTTCTTTAAATTGTTTAATTCTAACGTAATGTAGTCTCAATACCTAATATTTTTCTCATTAATTTTTTAATTATTGATATTTTTATTATTAAAATTCAAACGCATTGTGTTCTTTTGATATTTCGGCAATTTAAATTATAATTATTGTAATTACTACAGTGGTATTCAAAATAATATCTTAGGATATTGCTTAAATTATATGTTTTTAAAATTATTAACTAAATAGTGTATTAAAAAATTGAGTGTAATGAGTAAGGCAGATTATTTGCAATTTATAATAAAAATTTCTAAAAAATTTGGTACTAACTATTTAATTTGACGCCAGCTAAATACCTATACAAAAGAGCTTAGAAAACGCTGGCAAAATATTTAAGATTATTATATGATAGGAGGTTATCTTTTGGGGATGTGGATTAAAAGGAAATTTATTTTAGCGAAAAAAATATAATGACTTTAGTGTCGATACCTACTTGAAACGTGTTTGTTATCATTACTGTAAAGAGCCATGTTATTTTTT
>SDVU01000754.1:0-10839 GCA_016256075.1 Dictyocoela muelleri | reverse complement strand
TTAAATTGATTTATTTGTAACTTTAAATTGATTTATTTGTAACTTTAAATTGATTTATTTGTAACTTTAAATTGATTTATTTGTAACTTTAAATTGATTTATTTGTAACTTTAAATTGATTATTTGTAACTTTAAATTGATTTATCTCGATCTTACCTTAACATACGTAATTACTATTTTTAAGTCTCGAGTTAGATTGTTAAGAACAAAATTTTTTATTTCCTTAATCAAAAATTTGCAAATTTTAATAAAATTATTAGCGAGTCTAATTTGAAATAACAATAAAATTTGCAATCATATTAATTTATTTTATTTAAATAAGTATCTCTTGAAACACACAGGCCTTGTTTCAAGTTTCGGATACACTTCTATATATTAAAAAAAATTCTTTAAGGCAAAAAATCATCTTTTCAAATTTATATTATAAGACTATTCATAAATCAATTATAAATCATAAATCAATTATAAATCATTAATCAATTATAAATCATTAATATCATTAATAATAAAATTTTGGATCTATCTTTTACTAATACTTTAAAAATACAGATAATTATAAAATCCTTTATTATACTCCGAAACAGGCACCCCTTTTATTAAAAAGATCACTATTTGTGCCATAAAATTTGAAAATATCACCATAACCATCTGAACTAACATATTTAACGCTTTTTTTATAAATATCACTTAATTTAATATTTGATTCCTTGTTAAAAAGATTATCTACAACTACATCAAGTGGTGACCTGATCTTATTTTCAGCTAACATGTGGAAATTAATATTTGCCAAAAACGGATGTTTACGAATTAAAAATCTATCATTTTTAAAAAACCCTAATCTCTCTATTTTATTTTTGATTAGTAATTTTTCAACCAGGTCTTTGGATTTTTGATCAAAATTATTCTCAAAAACAGGATTGTTATTTAAAATATTAAACTTTGTATGTTCAAAATTTGTACCTTTAAAAGGCGACACACCATCTATCATTTCAAAAAGTATAATTCCTAATGACCAATAATCAGAAGCAAAAGTGGACTCGTTATTTTTGAGATAATCAATTGGAATGTATTCAATTAATTTCTGAAATTGTTTCTCGGTTAGCCCGTTAGAATTCAGAAAATCAAATTTTAATTTAACGTGACCATCAAAAGTAATCATTATATTTTCAGGTATCAGTAATCTGTAAACTAAATTTCTTGCATGGAGGTATTGAATGGCTAACAACATTTCAGCAAATAAAAATTTTGATAATTCTAAATCGAAACGACCATGTTTCTGAAGATAAAAGTATAAAAATCCGCCTTTGGGTAGTTCAGTTATGTAGTAAAGAAAAGTTACATCTTGAAATGTTGATATTACATTTACTAAAAAGTTACATCTGATGTTATTGCGCACCTTAAGTTCTTCTTTAAGAAGATTTTCTTCTCTTTTAATGACAATTGCTTGTTTATTAGCTGCTCTACATTCAAAATATTTGCGTATAACAACATTTTCTTTAGTATCTCCATTTTTAGATTTATTTTTGTTATTCGTGGATTTATTTTCGTCATTCGTAGATTTATTTTTGTTATTCTTGCCAATCGGTTTCTTTATTTTCAGGCCGGAGAAATACACAATATAATTTTCATGAAAGTTTTTCGAAAATATTTTTTGTACTACATTTAAGTCTTCCTTGTGAAACATGGGGGTAACTGTTTTCTGAAAAAAACCGTTTAAAAAAGGATATGAATTTTAGATATTTGAACTTTAAGTTTATTTTAAATATAATTTATATTAAAAATACTATTATGGGTTAAAAATAACTACATTTGATCAATTTATTGTGAAAATATTTAAATTGTGATAAATATTTAAATTGTGATAAATATTGTCTATTTTACAAAAAAAAGGTTTTCGAAAAAATAAATAACATTACATGTTAGTAATATCTATAATTCCATCCCTGAAAGTTGTCTGCAATATTGGTATTTATACCTTTGGTTAAAGGCGTTCAACTAATACGTCATTACTAAGTTTTCTAGCTGTTATGCGATTTTCATTTTAGCAATGAAACAGCAGGATATAGGTAATTATAGGCTTTTCAAGATTTTTTTAAATGTCACTATATTTTTTTTGTATCGACGCGCCATCGCACGCATTCAAACATATAGTAGTGTTCCTTCTGCTTCACTATAAAAGATTTGAATAATGTCTATTTAGCCATACCACACTGAAACAACTGTATATAATACTATATTTTATAGTTATTGACTCCTTGATGTCTATCCCTATTGTTTATTAAAATGACTTTAAACCCGATTAGAACAACGCTACTTAAAGGTTAAATCCATGAATGTTAACTGCTGAGCTATTCAAGGTTATTTTGTTAAATAGACTTTAGCCAAAACGGGAATTTTGTACGAAAATATATATATTAGCAATTAATGCTTACAAGTCGATTTTTAGAAAGCTAACATCAACCTATGTTTGTTTAATTGGGGTCGGGCAGACTAATATGTTTTGTAAGAATATAAAGTTTTTATAATTTTCACGAATGAAAAAATGGAAAGAGTTTTATTAATAAATATTCGTCGATACCTTTTATAAATCTTGATAGATCTTAGAAGCCTTTGAGTTTTGGAAAAAAAATATAAGTTCTGAACATAGTGATCGAGAAAGCTTACCAAATTTTTTAAATTGCTTCTATAAATCTTTGGTCAGAAACATTCAATATAGGATATAAGTCATTGTTTCTCAAACATTTTTTACCAACACCCCCTTTCGTCTCTTAATGAATATAAACCACACCCCTCTTAAAAAATAGACAATTTATTTAGTGTTTAATTATACTTAAAAACGTGGTCTAAAAGTAAAAATAGTAAAAATATATAATATTAATTAATGTTCTTATTTAAATTAGTTTAATGAGATGTATGCATTTTGAGCGAACAACTAGTACGTCGTTTCGTGGTTTTATCTTTGTAATAATCAGCTTATAGCCCTCCTGCCCAGTTACTTTAAGTTATTCCCTCAGTTGCAAATTTTTATAACAAACAAACCTCGTTGATTAAATAAAATAAAGTTAATGGCACTAGGATTTCTGTTATATGGGCTCATGTTTTTTATAGCTAACAGCGAGTGTTTTCTACAATAAAAACGATATTATACATATATATTTAATAATTCACCGGATTGAATCACCAATAAATTTACATTGACATATCCCGATTCCTCAGTTTTAAACTTTCAATAGATCTAAAATATAATTAGAAATATTCATACCAAGAACAATTTAAAATCTATGATTAAATCAGCATATAAACTTTCAAGATGTTTAAATATGCTAAGATGTCGTAATTACAGGATTATAAGGATTTCAAATTCGGGAATTATGCAAGTTCTCCTTGTCTATGTTTTTTTAGAAAATAAAGGCTTTCATGCGATGCCGCAGATTATAGACTTTGTCGTAATCAAATTTTTATCATTTCATTAAGGACTTTATGTTCAACTCGTTAAATTAATAACTCTACTAGATATGCTACATTTGTCTTCGTTTAAGAAAGCTAGCATACAAATCCTAGTTTTTTTCATGTAAAAATTTCGATAATATTTTATAAAAGATAGAAAAGCCTGTTCAAGGAAGACCCTTTGATAGCCATTAAATTTCTATTTGGAGAAGCAGGCGTAGAAATTATTAATCGTTTACACTTCAAAACTGAGTAAAAGTCTAGAATTACGTGAGTTGCTCGTAATTATGTTAATCACCTGAATGACGAAACTTAATGTTACATGCAAACGCCCACTAAAATTCTCGGAAACGAGATTTTTGAGGTAAATAATACAATTTTTTGTATATATACTATGATTTCCAGTTTAATTTATGCAAACATGCCATTGTAACGTTCGATCATCGCTGGAGCGCCATTATTTACAATTGATTATATATTGATAATTGATATCTTCTTTTCTTAAAGATAGTACTTTAACAAATAAACAATGAAGTTACCGTCTATTTCTCTAAAATATATTAAATAACAATTACTGACAAAAGGATTTATCTTTAAAATATCTTACATATTCCAAACGGAAAGCTTCATTTCCCTACAAAAATCATTCATCTATCTCGAAAAGAATATACCGTTCTTAAATAAGAGCATAAAAGCTATTTAATATCTTGATCCATTTCGTCAATTCTTCTCTGAACAGTACTTTTACAGTGCTAAAATTTCTTAATAATGTCATACGAAGGCCTGTTCATCACAGTGTAGACGAATTCGCTCATCGCTGGTAAATAAGCACCTCGCCTATTGAATCGAGGTCTTCAGCATTTTCTATGAATAACCAAATGTTATAAGATGCTTTCAATCAATATCGTCTCTACTTGAGTTACTAATACACTATTTCTCTATCTTTTGGTCTATAGATATCTCTCTTTTAATCTAAAAAAAATCATTCTCCACCAACTACCCATTAACCGTTAAAAAGCCCACTCTAGTCATTAAGGCTTTATCGCCTCATTCGGAAATTATTTTTGGACAAATAAGACACATTTGTTTTTTTGCATCATGTATGAAAACAATAAAAACAAAAAATTAAAATAATAAAATATAAATTGTCGATCTCTTTTTATAGGATTGATCATTTTTGGCGCCATTTTTTCATGAAAATATTTTCATTACAAGAAGAAGGAGAATGAAAAAAAAATAGGAATCTCAATAAGAAATATAATAGAAACTGATTTTATATACATATTTCATAAAAAATTTAGTACAGGTTATTGTTTTTAAGTGTTAAAAATCATTCATGTATAGGATTCGACTAAAAAAAATGTATTAATTCATCAACCGAATAATTCGGGAGGGAAATTATTAATTAAATAGTGTTTTGAATTAGAGACCAAATAAATATGTTTAGTTATAAGTAATAGTTACGCTTGATATAACATCTGTGGTTTGAATATTTTATATAATTAATTTTTTTTGATATAGGAATCATAATCAAAAACATAATAACCGTTCTTTTAAAGCAGTGGTTCCCAACCTGAGGTCCTCTGTCCCCCGAAGGACCGACAAGGGTTTTTTTCTAAGACCGCGAGAGAGTTTAAAAAAAATTATGATTATGAAAAAATTTAGAATTTCTAACCCCTATTTTTAAAAAATAATTAATCAAGAAAATTTTTAATCCTTTCACGCATTTTTTATCCACATATTTGTATAATATTGTAGTATCCTTGTTTTGGTTCGTGACACTACATGTTTCAGGTTTAGATTGTTTATCAATTTTATGTTTTAGGATTATAAATGTTTGAAGTCTATCTGCTTTTAAGTTTTAACAAAACTATAAAAGGATGTGAATTTATGAAATCATGGTGGAATTAAATAAAAAGTTTGAAAATAAGAAAAATCTAGATTATTCTGAGAATTTCAATTCTTACATTAAAAGTATTTATGTTAGGAACATTCTCAATGTTAGGCCTACCGTAACCGGTAACGGCATTTTGCATGCAAAGCCGACAGAAAGGTCGCATATTAAAGATACTAAAGAATTCAAGATATTACCTGTATCCTATGTTATTCCAGGAACAGATATATTGACTAAGATTGAATTAAAAGTATTAGAAAACATTAACGATTATGATATCTGCAAATGGTTAGATGAATTCGATCATGTTGCAAGAAAAATGAATTGGGATGACAATACGCAATTCTGCGTTATTCAGGAGGTACTATCTTCTAATATTGTTGAAAATTTAAAATATTATAACACAATAAATGATTTACGAAAACAGCTTATAAATATCAAATATCCACCACACAAAACCGCGTTTTATACGAATAAACTACAGAAAATAGAACAGATTGATATTTACTTAATATCATATTATTATAATGATATCGAATTAACAGTAAAGAAATTAGATTTATGCCAATCTCTCGCTAAAAAAGAAAGAGAAAGATTGTTAAGAGATAATTTCTTCTTAAATCTTCATTCAAAAGTAAAAATAAAGATGAGTGAAATGAATTTATTTAACACAAGCGAAATACTACAATGTATATAATCCGTAGAAAATTTACTACTTGAAGAGGAAGATATAAAAACTAAAACGAAACCTTCATATGAAAAATCATATAATGACAAAGATTTAAAATCAAATTATAAAAATAACATAAATAAAAGAAAAGATGATGTCCTAAGAGATAAAACTAATAATTTTAATAAGTATAATAGTGAAAATAATAATTATTGTGATTTTCATCAAACAAATAATCATTCAAATGATCAGTGTAGAAACAAACATAAACGATTAAATAATTTAGTAAATATAAAGAAAAAAAAACAATTCAAAACATACACTAATTTTGGATTCTATGATAAATAACACGCCAATAAAAATATTACTTGATACTGGAGCTACTAATAACTTCATTAATGAACGACTAGTTAAAGATCTTAATATTGATAAAATTATGATTAAAGAAAAAAGCGTTCAATTTGGAAATAGTTCAACAATCAATATTCGACATAAAATAAATATCAATCTAAATATTGAACAAATACCAGATATTAGCTTTATTGAAAATTTGTATGTTATTCCTGATCTTAATATTGATATGATATTTTGTATTGAATGGATGCATAATAATAAAGTTTGTATTGATTTTGATAATAAATTATAAGATTCCCAAATCGCGAAATTGAATTTCCTAAAATAATTAAAAATAAAAGAATTAATAAATGTAATGTTGAAAATATTGATATTGAAAACAAATTTAAAAAATTAATTAATGAACAAAAGCAGGTAAATCCCGATCTCGGTTTAATTACTGGATACACACATTGCATAACATTAAATACTAAGGAGCCTATCGTAGTTAAAAAATCATATAATGTTCCATTAAAGAATCGCGAGACTGTATTAAATCATTTAAATATGCTCCAAAATCTTGATATAATAATCCCGTCGTCTTCTAAATTTTCATCTCCAGCTTTTGTAATTCCAAAAAAGGATAATAGTATACGTCTCGTTGTAGATTAAAGAGAACTTAATAAGTATACTGTATCGGAATCATATCCTTTCCCCAATCTATATGAACAATATTTAGATTTAAATAATTCTATTATCGTCTCCCAAATTGATTTAAATCAGGGGTATCACCAAATTTTAATTCATAAAAATGATAGAGAAAAGACAGCTTTTTCAATTATGGGCAAAAAATTTCATTATAAAAGAATGCCTTTTGGGTTAAAAAATGCACCTTTTGCATTTCAAAAGGTTATAAGCAATATACTGAGTGGTATTAATTTTATAAAGATATTTCTTGACGACATCTTAGTATACAGTCAGTCAAAAGAAGAACACTATGATCATCTCAAAATTATTTTTTCTAGATTAAAATCTTATAACTGTTCAATTAACTTTGCAAAAAGTTCATTCTTTAAATCCGAGATTAATTTTTTGGGACATAGAGTTGATAAAAATGGACTTTATCCAGATTCTTCTACTATTGAAAAATTAAAAGAGAAAATTAATCCCAAAACTAAAAAACAACTTATGTCTTTAATCGGCTTATTTCAATGGTTTAGGCCATTCATAGCTAACTTAAGTGTTAAATTATCTCCAATTACTGATATTCTCAAAAAAGGAATAATTTTATTTGGACTAGTCAACATAAAAAAATTACATTAGAAATTTTTGAGCTTCTAAAAAACAATATATGTTTATATTATCCATATACTTCAAAGCCTTATGATATATACACAGATGCATGCGATGTCGGTTGCGGCGCTGTTATTACTCAGGATAGAAAGTTAATTGCTTTATTCAGCAAAAAATTTACAAAAAACAGACTGTAAATATTCGATTGTCGAAAAAGAGTTTCTTTCTATAATTAAAGTTTTACAAAATAAACGAGAAATTCTTTTAGGTAATAAATTAAAGATATTTACCGACAATAAAAATTTGGTAAATTATGATAAAATGGAAACCAATAGAATTTGCAGAAGGAAATAGATAATACAAGAATTTGATTGTGAAATTACCCACATACCCGGTAAAAACAATATTCCTGTAGATATATTATCTCGATGTAACTCAGCAATACAATTAAAAAATTCTGCAGATAAATTACATATAGATTCTTTTCAACAATTAAAAAATCAAATTGATGATTCATCAGCTTTTAAAAATGAATTGATTAAGCTTCATTGTCATTTGCAGCATCCTGGCCGTAAATCTCTTTACAATCTTATCAAAAAACAAATTAGTGTAAAGAAATTATTTTTATTAATCTCAGAGGTAAGTAAAAAATTGCATTAAATGTCAAAGAAATAAATATAACAGAATACGATATTCAAAAATATCTGGATTTTTATATTCTGAAAATAAAAATGAGACTGTTTCTTCAGATATATCCGGTCCTTTCGTTTATTATAAAGATGATTTTAAAAGAAAATTTTACGTTTGCACGTTCACAGATATTTGCACAAGATATACAAAAATTGCTATAATTAAAAATATAAATTCGTTATCCGTAGTAAATGCCTTTAAAAACAAATGGGTTAATTCATTAGGACCTCCAAAAAAAGAGCTAACAGATCTTGGCAGACAATATACTGCCGCAAATTTTCGTGTTTTTTTGTCAATCCAAAAACATCGTAAATATATATACATCTCCAAATAATCCTACAGGCAATGCCATTTTCGAAAGAATAAATCGGGCTATAAATGAAACCATAAGAATAAATTCGCCTATTTATAATTTAAAAGGATTAGAAAATAAAATATACACGCGTTTGAATTATAATTATAACAGGATTCTAAATACAACTCCCTTTTATCTGATGCATAAAAAATCATCTCTCGACCATTCAATTATAAACAATTATGAAGATTTATTTAGAACTGCAAATAAAAATACCAAACTTGAAAAAATAAAAAATAATATGCACACTAATAAAAATAGAAAAAGTTATGATTACAAAATTAATTACTACGTTTATGAAATAAATAGAACATCCGTAAAACAAGACCCTATCTGGAATTGAACCTTTATAATTAAACAAATAAAAGGTATGCGGGTTTTATTAAATAAAGATAAGTCGGAACAGTGGGTCAACATTAAAAATATCAGACCTGTTCTGTAGGTGGGTATAATGTAGTGTCCTTTTTGGTTTGTGACACTAAATGTTTCAGGTTTAGATTGTTTATCAGTTTTATGTTTTATGATTATAAATGTTTGAAGTCTATCTGCTTTCAAGTTTATAAAAAACTATAAAAGGAAGTGAATTAAGAAATCATGGTGGAATTAAATAAAAGGTTTAAAAATAAGAAAAATCTAGTTTATTCTGAGATTTCAATTCTTACATTAAAAGTATTTATGTTAGAAACATTCTCAATGTTAGGCCTACCGTAACCGGTAACGGCAATATGTTATATAAAATTATTAGCTAATAATGGAATATCGTTATTGATGAAATAACTAAGTTAGATGATTTAAAACTTAAATTTTTGTTTTATAAGAATATATTCTATAGACATTTCCTAAAATAAGCCGATATAAAAAAATAACCCGATATAAAAAATAAAAAGTTTTATAAAAAATAGGTTTTTAAAAAACTCATTAATATTAATTGTAGTTTAATTCGATAATATGATTCAAAGTCGCCTTTTAAGAAATAATATAAAATTGTTAAAACAATCTTTTTTTAGAAAATTCTCTTTTGAATGCAGATTTAAATAAATAACCTTCAAGTAGATTACTAGCAGTACCATGTTGATTTTTTAGTTTCTTTTTACAACGACCCCAACAACTTTCTATTGTTTGGGTGTGTATTTCTGAATCATCAGGATTAAGATAATTTAGACTGTGGTTTACAGTTTAACGCTCAAATTCAGGATACTCTCTTAGTCTGTTATACGCAGCCCAAAAGTCTGTAACTATAATAGTATTAGGTAAAATATTTTGTAAAATAAGTGGTATTATCGTATAACCGCTTCTGTCCGGTAATAAAAAAAACGAGCAAGACTTGCTATCTCTTTCAATCATACCTAATACCCATTGTTGAGGTCTGATTCTTATACGTTCATATTTTATTCTGAAAAAATAAAGAATCGTCTATTTCTACTATATTCTTATTCCCATTTTTATCAAGTACTCCTAAAATACGGGGTTTCTACACTAATTGATCTTGAATTACTTCTCTTATCATTGTAAACCAATCCGAGACAGTATTCTTTGATTTATATAAATCATATCCTGTTTCGTTTTGAAGGCTATTGTTACTGAATTTTTGAACAGCCTTGAAAATTTTTATTATAGGAGTTTTTAAAAACTTGAATATAGATCCATATCTGCATGTTTTCTCTCTCCTGCAACTTTTGCAGAACCATACATAACCATCTACTACTTTTTTTAATGTGAAACATCTTCCTCTCACAAAAACACTTACATTGGTTATGTATGAAGCCTTACTATGCAAAATATTTCAACTGTTCTATTAAACTTTTTCTTGAAAAAGCTATATAAAAATCATCATTATATTTTGTTCTAATAATATCTGAATCTTGTTTTAAAGCTCTTGTTAAAGTGTTTTGTAATTTTGCTCGACTCATAAGGGGGGTTATTTAATAAAAAAATATATCGGCTTATTTTTTTATATCGGCTTATTTTGGGAAATGTCCATATAAAATATTTATATAAAACAATTAAATATTTTTTTACTTTTTCATTTACATATTTGGTAGTTTGTAAAAATTTTATAGATATAGTGTCTAGAGAATGTTAGAATCGAATATTCTTGTTAAAACTAAGATATTGCTACAATTTTTATCAAGAAAAATTCGTGGTGAGTTCTCGCGC
>SDVU01000753.1:0-10853 GCA_016256075.1 Dictyocoela muelleri | reverse complement strand
TAATGTCATTCCCTCATTATTTATTAAAGAGTGACGTCAGCGGGATTCGAACCACGATACTTAAATTTTACATTCAAAAGTGTTAACCACTGAGCTATCTGGCCTTTTAATATTTAATTTAATTTTTTAGTTGTGCAATTAAAAGGAATGATTGCATTAGGAAGAATAAAAACGATGAACTAATGTTCCTGTATGTGGCTTTCGCATAGCTTTATGATTCAAATTATAATAAAAACGTTTATATCTTATATTTCGCGGAAAAATTGCTTAAACTGTTATCATATGTAGATATAGATCAGCATGTCTAGATTTGCAATACATGAAAATTTTTCATTTTACTGTGGGCGCCTGATACATTTACTTTGTAAATTTTGGAAATGCTAACAATAGATTATTTCTTAAGGATCGCTTTTTTTGCTATTCTTGTTTTTTCAATTATTTTTTTTAATATTAATAAAGGCGCGTAAAATCTATGCAAAATATTTTTTTTAACGAAGATTGTCGAAAATTTATGAATAGAAAAGATTATTTATGAAAATTTAAGCGTGAAAACGACATTTGCGTAAAAACCGTTATCAAGAAATTAGATATAAGCTATATTTCAAATAGAAAGCAGTTAATAGACATAAATATTACTATTTCTGTTCTTAATAAAGTCGCATTCTACATAATAGAATGTATATTTGATTTATTTCATATTGAGTTTTCGTAAGAACCAACCTTTTTGAATGCCGTAAAAATTACCATCTACTGTAAGTAAATCAGTTATTTCAGTAAAAATTGCTATTATTTACATATTTTAAAGGAAGTTTTAAAACAACAAAAAATTTGTTTACAATGCAGACATCATTCTATTGGAAATACTGAATTTTTCATTAGTATCTAATTAAATATAAAAAATATATTTGCACTATTTACCAGTAAATTGAAAATTAAAAGGTTTGCTGTTAAATGAAATTGAAAGTAAATAAAAACTCTAGTTGAGAGCCAGCTGAGGTATCTATAGGTTTAGAAGTTATATTTTTTAACTTACTCTATAAATATTTGGTATTCCAATGAGTTATCCCTCTATTTTTTTAAGCAATCGCCATCTGTAAAGGAAATCGAATGTTTCTTATTTAAAATAAGCGCAAACTCTCAAGTTATAATATTCATAATTTTTTTACGGTAAATATGAAATTTTCCAAAAATTTTTGTAAACTACTATATTTGTAGGGAAAAATTATGAGATTATTACTGAAGATAACTTGCGATTTAGAACTTATTTTAAAAAAGAATATATAGATTTCTTTTTACGGATTGCCATTTCAAAAAATATGAGGATAACCCGGCCTGTTTGAGAACCAAATGTTTTTATACATTTTATATTAATTACTTTTTATTAAATATTTTAAATACCTTTTATTAATTTAATTATTTTTAATTATTTAATTATTTTATATTAATTACTTTTTATTTATTTAATTATTAGTATTGATTTAAATACTATATTACGTCAATTATTATCAAAAATCTTTTTCCTGTTTGTCAAAACCATAAGTTCATCGTAAATATCTTTATTCAATTCATTCCTTTCATTAATCAATTCCCTGATCTGTTGTTCAGCTTCATACTCTTTAGCACAATTTATATCATCATTTATTTTTAAATGTAAATTTTTCAGGATTTCTAATTGGCCATGTACATCTTCTTTATTGCGAATTTTTTCTAAAATCGAAATGTATATCATGAGTGATGATTTTACTTGTCTCTTTAGGTTGTTTATGTTGAATGGTTTTTCATTGTAGTCGCTTAAGTAAGGAAAACCTTCTTTAACATTAAATTTAATGTTGAAAAGTTTATATGATTTTGGTATTTTAGGAATTTCAAAGTTGTAAGGTGGTTCTGGCCACATGGGTTGGTGAATTTTTCTATAATAATAAAATATAATTTTCAAATATAAAATCTCTTTTAAAAATTATTTGACAGTATAACATCTTTTAATAAAAACATAATATCAATTTATTTTGTATTGATTAATCAACTTAATTTATTTATAAATTAATTATTGATAGTGAATTTTTAGGTCTTGTTCGGAAAATGACTGCTTGTAATATTTTTTTAATGCGGTCCAATTTCCGAACAAAAGATAAATTTTGAAAAGTTTTATTTTTTAAATGAATTTAAGCCTTATCGTTTTAAATTTCAATTTGTTATTTTTACATTTATCGATGTCAAATAAAAATTTTTTTTTGATTTTTTGATTTTAAATGGTCAAATATATTTACTAATTTCAATTCAGAAATAAAATTAATGATTTTTAAATGTAATAATTCTAAACGAATAATATTTAGATGTTCAAAGCGATGTTGCCAAAGAAAATATCTAGTAATAATTACGAAACTACTTATCAATAAATTTGTATTTAACTATATTGGATACTTATTAACACTTCATATAATCAGTTTAAATGTTTGATCTCTGATAATAGTAATTAAAAGATAGCCTCTGTAAGTAAATTAAGACGGGAAACCATTACAAAAAAATTAAATTTTAAGTGGCAATCCGAAAAAACGAAAAAGTCAATTGCTCGGATTTTATTTTATCGTTTTTCGAAATAAACGACGGTCCTTCAAATTAAATATAAAATGAAATAATAAAGAGATTAACGGAAATTAGAATCAATGATATTTATAAATTTTAAAAAATATTATATCCATATCTTTTTTTAGCATAATTCAATTAAAATTAATAAAATTTGAATTTAAAAACTCTGTTTTCTTACCAAAAAAATTAGAAAACATATTTACAATTTATAAGCTCATTAAAAAGGTAGATTTTATTTATAAGTAAAGATATAAAACTATTAAAAATATTTATAATTAGTTAATGAGCAAATGAAATCTATTACCTAAATTTCCTACGCTCATCATAGCCTTTGAAAATACAAAACGCTAAAATGAGATCTGTAAATAGTATACCTCTATATTTATTGAAAAAGAAAATAAAAATGCATTTTTTAAGGAAATTTTCAACTTGAAAATTTAAAAGAATGGATAAATGATAACTATGTGAAGAATATTTTTTAAACTAAAATTTGTATTGATAATAGATTTTAAATAAATTTAGATTTTATTTTTCATATCATTTCTAATTAAATATTATTTTTAAAATTAATTATATCAGTCATTTTAATTTTAAAATTGTTTTTAATCAATTAAAGGGTTGTCGTTTTTTCAGTAAAAACCGCATAAAAATAAGATAAACCAACAAGGTCGTTTTTTTTCGTATTGTCTTTTAAGAGGTTTTATTAATTGAAATTAGTAAAATCGTGCAATATGACCTAACTTTATCTTCATGAAGAGGTATAAAAATAAATATATAAATACTTTATATGAAATTAATATTGGATTTAGATCTTTCTCGAACTTAATATTGCTTCGAATAAAATACAAAAAAGGAAGTCACACTTTCGCCTGGAAAATAAATCCGTCGTTTCGCCAGAAAATGTTCAATCAGTTTAAATAAAAAATTTTGATTAACCTCTCAATGATATGTCTAAATAATGAAATTAGTTAATATATAAGAATCCGAAGTAGAAGGATAGTAATTTGCAAAGATTTTATATATAATTTAGAAACCCAAATTGACAAAAACCTAAGGTGAATATGCCGAGTGCGTACATGTCGAGGAAAAATAATAACGGAAATTAATATGAACTTGATATCAGAAACTATAAACAAATATCCTCCAGATAAATCAAAATTTATTCTAATAAAAACAAATTAGGTAATATTAGAAAGATCTCTTAATACTCGAGAACCCGCCCATGAAATTATAAGTAAAATAAGTCAATATTCGTTCAGAACGTATTGTAAACAAAAACAGATTTATATCTTAATAGACCGAGTTGCTAAAATCGAAATAGAAAACTAGAAAATTTTATTCCTGAAAATAAGAACATTACGGATTTTCTTTACATAAATCTACGACGAGTCTTATTTATTGTATGAGTCTACTTTAAATGAAGAAGAAAGCTTTGTTATTTTCATGACTAATTTTCAAAAAGAACAATTGTTGAAATCATAAATCTTGATGACAGATGGAACTTTAAATTTTGTCCATCTATATTATACCAGCTTATTACAATACAAGGATGTATTTTCAGCAAATCATTTCCATTATGCTTCATTTTACTGGAAACTAAAGATCAGATTGCTTATAGCGCGGCATTTTAAAAACTTAAATCCTTCGTAGACTTTAATCCTAGAATGTGTAATAACGGATTTTAAAAGGCAATGATAAATTAAATTAAGAGACATTTTTATTTATAAAAACATATGGCTGCCAATTTCTTTCAGGCATTCTTTATTTAAATATCTAAAAGATACGTGTCGACTGAGTAAATAATGCAAAATAAATCCATATGTTGTTACAATATTTCGTTGTATACTAAATGTGATATTTTTACTTTATACAATTATTATGAAGAATTCTTACAGATTAAAGAATATGCTAAAAATTATAATATTTACGCTAAAATGGAATTGTTTTTTATATTTTGAACATACATATATAGGAAGATTTTCAGAAAGAACTTTTATATCGCCCTTGTACCTGATCGAATCTTTGTCATGTTATGAGCGAGTTTTATGGAGAAAACGCGGAAAAATAATAGACAGAAAGCTGGCATAGCACACCAAATCGCAGAGCAGTCATTGCTCATCTGAACCTAGCACGTTCTATTGAATTGAAAAAAAAAAATACCGAAAACGATGTTTACTATGAGATAGTTTAAACAAAAAAGAAAAATTTGTTTCAAATTTATATTCTGATTTATCAAAAAAGAATAATCTTTTTATATGCAGTGTAAATTTTATTGAATATGAAAGAATAAATTATCAAAAAGCACTAAAATCGGTATTTCATTGAAAATTTAGTGATTATAAAACCCTATCCGAAAAAATGCCATTGGCATTTTTTCGAATAGGGATTGTGGCATTTTTTGCGAAAAAATGCCACAAAAATTTTTACCCTTATGAATCAAATAAAATTAATCAAATCACAGAAAGGTGGAAAAAAATTTTATATAAAAATTATATTTATAATTATTTTAAGGAAACTGAAAATATGGTATTTTGGAGATGCTCAAAAAGGTCGTGTTCTGGAAGGATTCGTACTGATTTAAATATAAAAACGGTTTTATTTCAGACAAAACATTGGCATCAAGAAGAAAAATCAAAAATCACACGACTTGATATCAATAATAAATTAAAAGAAGTAGCATTGACTACTAATGAAAATTTTGATAATGCTTTGATTTCTGTAACAGAAGGAATTGATTTGAAAAATTTAAAAAACATTTCGAATATTAATAGCCTGAGAGACTACTTTGTTAGACGCAGAAAGTCGAAGAATTTACCATTAATAACTAATAATGATAATATTCTTGAGATGTATAAGTATACTTTTGATAATGAATTATTTTTACAATATATAAATAATAGCAATGAAAATGGTTTAATAATATTTTCAACAGAATATAATTTGAATATACTTAAAAAATCTAAAATATGGCTATGCGATGCCACTTTTTATACCTCACCTCAAGATTATAGCCAGATATACATCATCCATGGAACTTATTTCAATAAAATATTACCTCTTTGTTATGTTATAATGAAGAATAGGACTGAAAATAGTTATAAATTATTATTTGATATAGTTAAATCAAAAATTAACATGGAACCTCAGTATATTGTTGTTGATTTTGAATTGGCTCAATATAATGCGATTTGGCATACATTTACTAATACTGTAATTAATGGATGTGTTTTCCATTATTCACAAATAATTGTTAGGTATTTACAAAAAACAAATATTCTATCAAAATATTCAAATGATTCAGATTTTAGAAAATTCGTTAAATACATGATTTACTTGTCCTATGTGCCCACAAATCGAGTATTATGTGAATATAACAAAATATTATTAATGAAAAAGGAAAATAATGAATATAATGATTTTTCAAATTATTTTTATGAACAATTCATTTTAAATAGTAGGAAAAATCCAACAAAAGATATAAATTTTTGGTCCGCGAGTAAAAGAATAATTAATTCTATACCTACAACAACTAACAGTTGTGAAGCGTATCACAGATATTTAAATTCAAAAATTAATAGAAAAAGACCCGAATTGGGAAAAATAATCGATATTTTCAAAAAAGAAGAAAAAAGATCGAAAATAATAATTAATAATTTAAAAGGTGGAAAAATCAATATTAAAGATAATAAATGCAAAAATATTCAGAATATAATTCTAAATTATAATTTTTATGAAAATTATGAATTCTTTGAATCATTGGAAGAATTAATAAATATTTACGTTTAATTAATTATTTATTATTAATCATTTATTTTTAATTAATTGTTTATTATTAATTATTTATTATTTATGTCAAATTAATTAATTTATTATTATATTTTATTCATTAATTTTTGTGGCATTTTTGCGGAAAAAATGACACACCCTTCATCCGAAAAAATGCCAATGGCATTTTTTCGGAATGCCAATTTATAATATCCTTTAAAGTTATTCCGTAAATTTCTTCATCTACCGCATTTTTTAATTTGTTAATGCCAATATTTCCAGGGATGTGCTTTTCTTTAATAACAGATGTTTTTCCATCTGTTTCAAAAATGCATATATACCTTTTTAATGTATTTATTTCTTTAATATAAAGTAAATTTGATTGATATACAAATTTTGAACATTTTTCTAAGAAATCTCTTTTTTTTCAAATGCCTTGTTAAAATCAGGAATAAACCCATTTTGTAAATAGTTATACACTAACATAAGCTCTTTATGTGTTTTTATTTTATGAATAGCGACCATAGATAAGGGTTTTGAAAAAAATGGATCGATAACATGGTTTTAAAAATTCATTAATGATTTAAAAGAATGGACGCATAAAATGCGAGTGTTGTTAATTAAATTAATGCTATATTAAATTTTTTATTAAATTTTATTCTTAATTTATTAATGAACCCATGACATGATGGACCCATAAAATGCAACATTTAACAACATCCATAGTTACAAATCCGGAAAGTTATGACAAATCTTGGTTTTTAACCTTTAGTTCTTGGTCTTCAAGTAATACGTCACTCATAAGCTTATCAGAGTTTTTTTTACATGCGTTTTTTATTTGATTAATGTCTAACTAGGATACAGGTAATTAGCGGCTTTTTTAATGATTTTTTTACAACATATTTTGCCGATATGCGCCGCTATACTCATCCCACACCTTGGATTTTTTTATATTTCACTATAAAATATTAGACCAGGTATAAATCAGCGGTATATGGTAAAATTGCCTGTTTTTAGGCAATTGGATGATTTTTACCAAATTGGATGTTTTTGAAAATCGTTTTTAAAAAAATAAATTAAAATAAAACTTTAGTGAAAGATACTCATGGTAAGAGGAAGAAGATTGTATATTGTCGAACCGCATTTAATTTATAGTCTTTCAGATATCAGAGAAGCATAGTTCTCTGAATCTGACATTTATAGATTAAGTAGTGATTATGTTTTTGGTAAAACTCAGGCTCATTCTGAATGAAAAATTTTGCGCGTTGTGTGGGAGTAAAATGTCGGTTATAAAGATAAATCAAAAACAATCTTCAATAGCGTGTATTTGTTTAATACCATGCTGGAAAACTGTAAGTATAACATCAAATTATTTTTTTTTAGACAATATATTTTTTTAAAAGTTTAAACTTTAAGCTTAAAATATATAAAAGAAGAAGAGATTGAAAACATTGCTGGGAGTCGAGAGTAATAGAAAGACCCACACACGGATTTATTTAGTCTTTTTCGTTAGATAATTACAAATAAATTGAGAAAAATGAAAGAACTTATATGTGGTGTATATCAGAATAGTAGTAGAGCGATAATTGAAATAACTGTGCCTCATTTCTTCAAAAAGACATATATGAAATGGAAGAATAATAATACATGGAAATGGTGGTATAGAAGAGGTACCAAAAATTGTTTTATGATTACTTTTCTAAATAGTAATGCAAAAACCATAAGAATAATTCTTTAAAGATTTCTTCTACCAGGTTCTATTGTAATTACATATAGTTGAAGAGCTTATTCTCCTGCAATAGCCGATAATCATATAGATATTAATCATTCTATAAAAATAATTCTTTAAAATTTGTTGATTCACATGATCCTATAATTCACACGCAAAATATTGAAGGTTTATGGTCTCGATCTAAATACTTTTTAAGAAAAAAAACAAGGATCTTTACTTATTCAAAAGAATGAATTCCGTTATACAATTCTTGTGGATGTATAAGATCCCTAAAACCAAAAAATTTAATAAGCTTAAAATTTTATTAAACTTCATAAATTTTTAATTTTTTTATTTTATCTTTTCAAATATTCAAAAACACCAAAATTGCTCAAAACAGCCAATTGGCCCCAAAACAGCCAATTTGACTCAAAACAGACAATTTCCCCCATATACCATTTTAAAGTATAAATTTTCTAATAAACTTCAGCTTGCATATAACTGTCATTACAAATAGCGAATATTTCCAAATATTACACCTTTTTATATCCTTTGTAACCCTGTTATTTTTGACATAAATTTATGACTTATAAACAATGAGTACCCTTGTTTTTAATTACCAACATCGATTTTTTTATAAGAAGTATTTTATACTCAACTCCAGCATTAAATATGTTAGATAATATAATAAAAATAAAAAAAAATAAATATCTTCTGAGGAAAAGTTAAAAATTTCGATAAAAAAATAATAACTAAACAAATAGATATTTAGCAGAAAATTTAAAATTATATTGGGTACACCTAATGTGAATTTAAAAATAAAAAAAGATTAAAAAATAAAAAAATACAAAGAATTGCGACAGTGTAAAGATCAGCTACTTTCCTGTCTCTAATATAAACAGCACGTTATTTCTATGGTTTTTATAAATTTTTAAATTCTTAAATTTATAAATTTTTTAAATTTTTTTATATTTAGAACCCCTCATGCAAGATAACATAGAAACTAGGGGCCAGATAGCTCAGTGGGACACACTCTTGAATGTAAAATTTAAGTATCGTGGTTCGAATCCCGCTGACGTCACTCTTTAATAAATAATGAAGGAAGGACATTAAGCGGTCAAAAACTATAGAAATATAGTATTAAAATAAGTTGTACCAGTGTGGTATAGCTGATTAAGACTTGGTCTAATATGACAATGAAGAGAAAGGGACTCTCCTAGGTGTGGGGATGAGTGCGGCGACGCATCTCGGCAAAAAGTAGTGATAAATAAAATATCATGAAAAAAGTGTTTAATTATCTGTATACTGCCGAGTCATTGATAAAACGAAAATCGCGTATACAGCTGGGCTTATGGGTAGCTTAGGAAGTGGCGTATTATTATAACACCAGAAACTAAAGGTCATAAGACTATGATTGGAGACAACTCTCCGGGTTGGCAGCTATGGATGTTGTCAGCATGTAATATAAAGTATTTGATTTTATGGTATCACATATTCATCAAGAGAAAAAAGGAATAGATATTTATGAATTTCAATTATAATATTCTAAATAAATATCCTTTTTGACAACTCTTTAAATAACAGCGATATATAATCCGGTATATATTATTTAAAATAACGATTTTTAAAAATGTGAATGAATTACAATTCTCGCAACTTTTTATTTCTCTTAATATGACATAATCTCTTAGAAATTGAATGCGCTATTTACACTTTTGAAGCAATCATTTGAATATGTGAAATTTATGTTCATTAGGGATTAAAAATTTTTAAAATCAAAAGTTTTGCTTTTTTTTGGAAAATTCCTACTTTATAAAAAAATTAAAATAAAAAATTTTAAATGTAAGTTTTTTTAAACAAGACCCGAAAGTTATATCACATAACCAGAAATTAATATTTTCCAAAATTATTTTTTAATAGTTCAGAATTCAAATATAATCCTATTTTTATTATTGTTTTTATCATAATGTAAAAAAATTATTATTATCATGTGTATATTCATAAATATCCTGTATTTCGTAAGTTCGTTTTTTTCGATACCCGAATGCCCAAGACTTCTTATAAAATGGACATTTAAATTCTTAAGGTTTTATTTTTTTTAATCTTCTGATCAAAGATTTAACGATTAATATACCTTTAATTTTTATCTTTAAATAATTATTGATAGTTTTATTTATTTTTAATTTTATGGGTCTTTCAGTTTCTTCTGGATGATTAGCGCAACTGATTTCAAAATATTTTATTTATATACATATGAACTTTTCTAGTGCATTCTCTTCTAAAGCGTCTAAAATTGTGATAATTATTTCATTTATTATAGTCAATATCATATAAACACGCATTTAGCCCAAGCTTTGTTCTAATTTTTGTGATTTAATTTTTTTTGGTTCATAGAGTCGTCGTCCATTTTTCACAAAAATTGGGAAACCGTGGGCGAAAAACAAAAATGATAAAATAAAAAAACGAAAAATACTTTTAATATTAGATATCACTCTAGTTCATTCTGTTGATACAAAATAGCAACATTCAACTCTTTTTACCCTCGCAATGTTACTTTAGTATTTTAACCTTGCGACCGCGATGTTATAGAAGCCGTTAAAAAACAGTCTTAGAGATTTAATCACGAAAAAAAATATTTTCGATTTAGACAATCAAAAAATAAAAATTTAAAATATTCCGAAATAATGAAAAATGTCACAATATATTGTTACTACAAATTGTGACCCCCTTGAAAATTGTGACCCCCCTTTTTATAATTTAATTTAATAGGCCTCAAAATAAAAATTGAATT
>SDVU01000752.1:0-10866 GCA_016256075.1 Dictyocoela muelleri | reverse complement strand
CATAAAACAGTTAATCATTCAATAGAGTTTGTAAACAGGGAAAATAATGTTCATATTAATACAATTGAAGGTTGTTGGTCAGGTGTTAAAAAAAATATTGCGACGTCATAGAGTGAAAGATTTAATTGATATCTATCTATTGCGCTTTATGTTAAACAGAAATGAAAATAATGAAGCTTTCAAATGTTTTATTGATTTAATAATTAATTTAATTATATATTAAATAATTAATTAAATAATTAATTGAATAATTTTGATTTTTTTATTTGTGTGTCATTAAGGGTGAAAAGTAAAAAAACTACACCCCCTTTTTAGCCAGTATAAAAGCACCCGATCCTCAAATCTTCATTCTGATATTTTTTTAGGGGTTTATAATTTGTGGCGAAAATCCGTCAAATCGCCACAATGTGGCGAGTTGACAGATTACGGAATCAAAGACATAAGTGCCAGTTCCATAAAATTGAGATATTGGAAACTTCTTCAGAACATAATATGGAGGAAAATACCCACTGAGCCTCATTAAAAATTTCAGTAAGACATCGTGACGAGGAAAATATAACTTTGTAATAGCTTTAGGACTATGCCGTGTAAGCCAGTTAATAGAGAAAACAAAAAAAATATTTAAAAGAGCTATAGTATCAAGTATTCGAAAATTCATACATGAAAAAAACATCCTCACCTTCTACTTAGAAACATTATTAAGAATAAATTTACTTTCTAAAGAATCAGTTGAAAGAGAGCAATGAAACAAGCAATAAATAATTTGACGAACTAGAAGATAAACTTAATACAATTCTTGATTTCTTAAGAAAAAAATATAATGATTTATTTTTATATTTTTTAATACGCTGAGAATAATAGCACCTGCTATTATTAAAAATTATGTTTTTTTTCTTCCTCGTATTTTACTATGGAAACAAAAAATCTTATAAATTTTCCTTTAAACAAGACAAATACATTTTCAACATTCGCGCGTTGCTTTCCAAGTTTTTTTTTACAGTATCCTTTTCACTATTTTCTGTTCGATATGACGTCTTAATACAGTCAATTTTTTTATGATTTTTTTAACAAAAACTTTTTTTAACGAAAATAAAATTTACGAGGAGTAAATTTCATTTTTATTTGCAGATTTAACGATTTTTTTTAAAGAAAAGAAAATTCAGCGCGAATTTTTATTTTTCAATAAAACTGAAATTCGAAACGGGCCCTGGTATCAATAGATAAGGATCATATCATCAAAATGTATATATAATAATTTTGAAAACTTATTTTATATTTATAAGACGGAGTCTTGTTATAGGCCCGCTCCAAAATCCTAAAATTTTGTTACATATTAAAATTAAATCTGATATTATGAAAATTTGACACATTTTTTTAAAAGGATGGTTGGATTTTCGGCCTTTACCGGAGCCGCTCACATAAAGAGAATAAAAAGATACCATAAAAACTTGTTTATTTAATTCGCGTTCTTTATATATTTTTATCTACAAATAAAAATATCGCTTAATAACAACCAATCTTCATTTCAATACTCCTTAATCTTGTCTATCGTATTCGAAGGATCTTCTTTTATATTCATCTTATTGGTCGTCTTAATCCTCAATTTATCATTGGTCGAACTCAATGAGAGTTCATCTTTGGATGACATACCTTCGGATGCTATACATCTATAGCATCCAACAAGGATAATAAAAACATAATCATTTCAAAACAAAATAAATTAAATTCATATGTTTTTTATGTGGATATGAAATAAAAAAAACAAAGTCCAAGTAATTCGAAAATTATAAAACATTACAGATTGAAAGAAAAAAACCGTGAATTATGCCACTAACAAAACAACCGTCATACATTTGCAGATTTAAAATTTAATTTTAGGATGCCAATTGGATCTCCATAAAATATTTAAACAAAAAGAATTAATTAAAGAACAAATTATTTTAAGATTTTTTATCGCAAATATAAAATTAGGAAAACTATAATTTTATGAAAATTTGAGGGTTTTTAACAACATCTTTACATATTATTTAAAATCTGAATTTAATCATGCTATAACAAATGATACTTTACAACAAAAGGTGTTACAATTAGCCTAAAAAATAATTTTTAATAGCTTTAAAATGTTCGCATATGTAAATTGGAAATTATATTACAATATGAGATAAATATAGGTCAATATTCACGTGAAGAATAACTCCTTCTCATTACTGAACTCTCCAAACAATATGATTAATATGTGAAAAAAAAACGGGACATAAAAATTAGTAGATATATAAGTGTGATGAAACCTCTTTATTCTATAAATGTCCGAAAAACATATGGTATATATCATCAGAAGAAAACGGGTAACTCAAAAAAATATAATGACTTTATTATTTTGAGGTAATTATCTTGGTGATATTAAAAACCATAATTTATCAGAAAATAAATGAAAGATGGTTAAAATCCTTTTTAACATGTTTAGTGTATAAAAGCAGCAAAAATCCCAAATGAGTAAAGTTATTTTTTAATGGTTTGCAGGATTATTTTTAGTGTTGTCTAAAAAGCATTTCTATTCTTGATAATACTACTTGACATTCCACAATTAAATTATTTCCAAACATTTATCTTTTTTTCCACTAATAAACACTACTACAAAAGTGCACCCTTCTACCAGAAAATAATAAAATTTTATAAAGGAAAATATAAAAAAATCTAATACAATGTGTCGTCCTCAAATATGTTTTAAATTATCAGACATTTCTTAAGGATTTTAATATTTTTATAACATCTTAGTATCTGTAAAATCATGTGATGATTTAATATCTACTATGTATAATTGTTTTCTATAGTTTTTTAATACGGTGTTCTTCATTTATATAGATCGCTTTATTCATTTACTAGATCGCTTTATTCATTTATATAGATCACTATATCCATTTATATGGATCGCTTTATTCATTATATAGATCACTATATCCATTTATATAAATTACTTTATCTACTTATATAGATCACTTTATTCATCTATATAGATCGCTTTATTCATCTACATAGATCGCTTTATAAATTAATTATAAACTGAAACTAATAACCCTTTTATGCCAAGGAATTCAAGAATAACAATTACAAAATCTACAATAAATCAGATAAAAACAAATATTGATAACGACATCAGTCTTTTAGAAATTTCTAAGTCACTTTGCTTTTCATACCAAGTGTGTAGAATAGCATAGAACTTGTGTCTAGAAGAGAACATGGCGACAATTTTATTTTGCTTATGAAAAGAGAGCAAAAAACGCAAGCGCAAGAAATAAAACAGCATATATCAAATATAATTCTACTGAAAATACAACAACACAGAAGGAAATAAAAGATAATCTGTTTAATTTGGGTATAAAAACATCACAACCTACTATTTCAAGAGTAATTAAAGATTAAAATTTAGTAAAAAGCGGTTAATTTTAATCCCAGTCGAACGGAATACACACCAGTTAATTGGTATGAAAAATTTATTGTTTGATCCACCAAGTTTCAGATAGTCAATTGATATATCTTGACAACAGTGGATTTAATGCCCATACTCAAAGGCATTATGGATATTCCTCGGTTGGTGAGAAGGCAATTAAAGTTGTAGGACGAAACATGAACGCAACTATATCATTGTTGAGTATGATAACAGTTAAGGGAACACTTGCATATGAAATAAAACATGGTCAATAAATTCAATTATATTAGCAGAGTTTCTTGATTGCTTTCTCGAGGTCACACCAGCAATAATCACACAGCCTATATTAATAATGGATAACGCGCGATTCCATCATAGTCAAAGAGTATGGGAAATATGTACCGAAAAAAGGGTTTTAATTAAATATCTACCGGCTTATTTCCCACATTTTAATCAAATAGAAAAATATTTTTCTATTGTAAAAGCTGGATTTAAAACATCGTCGTCGCCGCGAATTACATTGGCACAAATGAAGCAGTGTATTGTCGATGCGATTTCTGGTATTGAATTGCAAATCTATTCGAATTTATTTAATAATATGAGGAGATGGGTTGATAAGACAATTGCAGTGGAATTATTTATTTAAATAAAATTATTGAATAATTTCATTAGGTAAGTATTTGTTTTTAAATAAAAAGAAGGAAAATAAACAATTAGTGAGTTTTGCAGAATTTTATCTCGTATTTTCCATAAAATTTCTATTTAATTTAACAAACATCGGAAACCAAATAAATACGCATAAATTTTTAAAAGTAGACTTTCGAAAAACTACATTTTATTTTTAAAAATTGTCAAAAAATCGTTTGGTTTTTTGGATTATTTATTTTTTTAAAAGTATTATAATATTGTCTTGGAATTTTTTTTTTTCAAAACACAATTTTATTGCTGTCATTAATTCTTTAGGATATAAAAGAAAGAGTGACATGTAAATTTCTGTAAGGCTAAATTCTTACAATACTTTTTTTCGATTTTTTAATGATTTTTTTTGTTACTTCGTTGAATACATTTAGCATATTATGAGAAAATTAGACTCAATTTGGTCAGCAAGCAGCATTGATTTATTCTCTAATCGCTAAACAATGCTGTTATGTTCATCAAGATTGACTTTTATATTAATGTGGATGCGAGCAAACTTTCGCACTACGACTATTGAGAGGTGTTTGTGTTGTGTGATGGTACTGCAGTATATCACGATTTCGAGAATTACGAGCGTTTCTTGGATATCCCGCTGGCAAACGTTTATTCGATCACGACTGTAAATGTGTACTGCGAGGTTTTCTAGCAGGAGAGGCGCGGTGTATATCTGGAAAATACGGTCCTGATTGTACATAATGTGACATATCTTATTTGTAAGCATATCGCGCATACGCCTGTTGAGAGCATCATCGACAGTTTCGAGGCGCCGGCAGGTGCTGTTATTCTTCTTTAAATGTGGATCATCGAGGTTTCTGGCACTGTGACATGTATTGAATCACTGATCTTAGTCTAGGATCACCGGCAGCTAAGATCCGGGTCGGCATAGGCAGCTTAATGACAGTGTCTGTTAACTACCTACCGTTCCTGGAAAGCTGCGAGCACAAGACCAAGCCCGTGTAGAACTCGGTCATGTAATTAATTATATACGGCCTTAAGCTGGACATGTACGTGTGCCGCAGTGCAAAAAACATCTTCATTGCAATCAAGTCAAGATCAGTCCTGGTTCATTTTTTACATTCTGCGAAAAATATGCCCATCCGAAATATAAATTTCTGTAAGGCCAAATTGTTACAATATTTGTTTTCTATCGATTTTTTAAGGATTTGTAATTGTTAATTTTATTTTCCGTGGCATGTAAGGGTTATTAATTTCATGTTTAAAATTAATTTATAAGCGATCTATTAGGTGAAAAGGCGATCTATATAGATGAATAAAGTGATATTATATGTAGATAAAGTGATCTATATAAATGGATATAGTGATCTATATAATGAATAAAGCGATCTATATAAATGGATATAGTGATCTATATAAATGAATAAAGTGATCTATATAAATGGATATAGTGATCTATATAAATGAATAAAGTGATCTATATAAATGAATAACCCTGTAATTTTAAAATTTCATTAAATGAAAGTAAAATGAAATTTGAAAATATAAATGTGAAAAAAGTGTTTTTAAAGACGAATAAGATAATATTCCATACGGTTTGTGACATGAACTCTGGTTACATGGACAATATTCTAAAAACATATTTCAAAGAATATAGAACCGAATAATAAAAATGACTCTGAGGAAAAAGAAAGATTATATTTTAAGAGGCCATGTCGTTATAAATTGTAAAAATTAACTAGATAAATATTTTTGCGTTCATGACTTAGAATGTTTTATTTTTTTTAAATAATATTAAGGAAATTAAAATTAAAAAAGACAGAAATAAGTATAAAAAATACTTAATCAAAAAAAATAATAAATTTTTTGTTCTTTTTTTTTCTACTAAATTTTTATGAAGTGTTTTTTCTTTCGTTAAACAAAATTTTGACTGTTATATCAAAATGGATATCCGCACTGTCTGCTATTGCAAGATATTTTGTTAAATCATTCATTTATTTTTTCAGGCTAGAACTTCTATAGACTCTGATGTCATGAGCAAGGTCTTATCTAAAAGGTTAGAAGCCTAACTTCAAAAAGATCAGCTATCATGAAAATTCATTTTAGAATAACTTTTTTGTTGAAATAGGCAAAAATTTTAGTTTCAGTGCATTTATTTTAGTATATGCTCCATCCAATGCCAATATTGTGTGTTCTAGAGAAATTTTCATGAAACTACATTTGATAACGAATTAATCTGATACTTCTGGCAATCTTATAAATTTTACTAAGAGCTTATAGATGACAAATCTTTCATTTTTACAATTATTCAACAACTACTGTGTGATCTTCCATTCTCTCGCGAAATTATTTATAGATGTGAGGGCGTGATAAGTAAATAAGAAAATTAAAAATTATGTTTTTTTTTCAACTGTATTGTTTTTAGAAGATTTTTTTTGTATTTTCTTTTAAAGTTTTCTTAGTCCATTCCAAAAGTCTCATTAAACAGTATTTCTATCATATTGAAAACAGTATTTATCCAAGTTGATATATATATCTAAAATCATTATCGCAGAACTTGTCTCTATAAGCAAAAAAAAATCAACATCATACATGAAAGGGATGAAAATATATTTTATTGGCCTATAAAGACTATAATAGAAAAAAAAACAATCATATATTTTTTGAAACAAAAATCGGCATAGATCTTTTTGATTACCCTTTTTCCTATGATCATATAAATTATGAAACACGCCTAAAGACAAAATAATCGTATTTTTTTGTTAATTGAAAATTCCTGAAGGAAAATATAAATTTCTACATATAATTATTTACAATGTTTAGCCCTTGAATTAACTAAATATGTCAATATAATTAAATATAAAAACATATCAAGATTCATAATTAAAAAATTTAAAAATCTTTTTTTAGACCTTTTTCTTAATTTCGTTTTTGCATATACAATTGACCATCTTATTAGGCGAGTTTTTGTGATCTTGCAAAAAAGCGCATTCAAAAGGAGGGTGTGCTTTAAGAGAGGGAAATTCAAATTTTTTAAAAATGTTTAGTTAGGTAACGATTTAATCCTTTTTAAGGGTTTTCATTTTCTATCGTTAAAAAAAATCCAAATCTTTAATAGAATCAAATGTAGTTTGATCTATTTCAGAATTAAAACAATACTCTTTGACATTTTTTTATTCGAAAAGGCCTCATCTAATTTGATACCATTGTTATTAAATGATGGTTCTTCATCTAAGACCGTTAAATCGTCGTTATAAGATCAGTGGCTTAATTTTCATTATTTATAGATGGAGTCTCTTTATTTTTAATTTCAGTTACACTGGCTATCTCACTTTCGATCATTTTATTGGGATCTCAAATTAAAAAATAATCCCCGTTTATGATGTCATTTTGAATAAAATGGTTTGTTATCTCATCATAGTTTTCGATTTTGATTGTTTGATTGATCTTATTCAAATCTGAAACTTAAGCATCTTGAAATAACGCTTTTCTCACGCAATTTTTTATTGTATCTCTTGTTACATCCACCAGGAATACTTTCTAAAGATGAAAACATCTTTTAAATTAATTTATTTGTACAGATTTTCTATGGAAATCTCATTATAAATCTTGTCAACTATTGAGGATAACTGGTAGCCATAGAATTTGGCCTAAAACTTCTAATAATTACAACATCAAGAGGTTGAAACTTTGAAGTGCTATTTTTTGTCAAAAACAAAACTTCAACATCGGTTAGCTCGATTGTTACTTTGTGTGAAGGACAGATTTCAGTAATGAAGATTATTTTTCGATTTAATAATTTGAACGTCATGTTAAGGTCATAGAACCATATTTTTACTCTTCTTTCAGACACATGGGGTAGCATTGTAAAAATAATCTCAAAAAAATGATTTTCCAAACTCTTTAAAAGCCCTAGGATTTTTTGCCCTCCCTATTATTAAAGGTTTTAGCTTATATGTGCCCGTCATATTACAGACCTACATAACCGTTATTTTATCTTTGTATTGCTTAATCTCATTCCTTACACGAGAAACAAGACTTTTTGAAGGTTCAAGCTTATAGAACAGCCCGTTTTCATCACAATTGAAAACATTTTTTTTCCCCATACTCACACACTTTGCCTCTTATTAAACCTAAAAATTCCGATAAATCTTGCTTATTCACAATAAAACTTTTCCCCGAACATTGCTTCAGTACGATGACATGCATCTTTTTAAACTTGTAAAACCCCCCTTTTGAAGCCTTGAATATATTTTTAGCAAAAATTTCAGTTTTTTCATCTTCATGGCCTATTTCCTTTGACAAACTCAATTCTTTGCCCACCAGAACATTCACTGTTAAAAACCCACCTTGATTTTCAACAATATCAATCCAATCCTTTAATTCATCATCAAGTGTTTTATATTTTATATTACGAGGAATATTATAAAGCGATGTGTTTTTTAAAAAAACACTTTTAATTCGTTCTTCATCATTTTTAATTTTTTAATTGAACGTCTGGGCATATTTGTGTTAAATTTTGCAAAGAAAATCTCAGCAATGCGTGTGTCAGAAAGATCTTTATTATTTTTCTTGTATTCAATGATCGCCATTTTTTCTTTCAAAGACAACTCCGGTATATTTTTCATTGTCATGATATGGGGGGTTATCAAATTTCCAAAAATAACGCGCGCAAAAAAATAAGGTCGCGCCAAAGGGGATTTCAGCTAAAATATGTTTAATTTATAAATTTATACAAAAATTTCGCATTAAATAGGGGGCGAGGGGGCACCAAAAAGGATGTTGACGGTACCTAACCCTTTGGGATTACAAAAATTGTTTGTAAAAAAAGAAAATAAAATCTAAAAATGTGACAAAAAAATTACCCATTTAAAAATATTTTTGTCAAGCTTCTAAAATTTATACCAATTGAGTAATTATTTATAATTTTTTATCATACTGATTCATTAATAAAAATAATTTATTCTTAGTATTTATTTTTCATATTTTAGTCTTCCGGCTAAAGTGGCAAAAAAAATACATCCGGTAACATTTACCAGATTTCGAACCCTTCCCCTTGATACCATTTTCAAAATATATCCGCGCTGAGACACATAACGCGCTGCGTGCGACATAACATAATATTGAAGCAGAAGGGGTTCTCCTATGTGTGGAAATGAGGACGAAGACGCGTCTCGATAAAATAAGTATTGAATAAAAAATAATGAAAACGCCACTAAACACACGTTTTATGCTGAGCCATTTATAAAACAAAAAAAATGCATATACATCTGGACTCTTTGTCTCTTGTATCTTGGTAGCGACGTATTATTTGAACATTAGTAATCAAGAGTCTTGAGACCACAGTTGTTGACCATTCTCCGGGTTTAAAATTTATTATGTTGTTAACATTTAACTTATTTTTACTTTATTAATTGATTTTTATAGATTTATTTTAAAATATTTATTTCCATAAAAAAGAATTAAATTAATTTAAAAAAATAAAAAAAATAATGCAATAAAAAAAAATAAATTTTAGTCAAATTGCTCAGTTCTTAGAGTTACACATTAAAAATTATTTATAATTTAAAAATACAACGTTGGAGTCTCCTAAAATCAAATTAAAAAAAAAATCGAACATTGCAGTCTAGGCGTATGTTGAGCCTTGTGCGCATGAGAATGTTTATTATTGTTTTTTTTTACAAATGTAAATTTTACGAAAATTTGTTCAAAGTGTGCATTTTGAAAATAATTAAACATAAAAATTTTTTTAAGAGCCATAAAGTTTATAAAAAAACTGATTATAAAAAAACTTCATAGTCGGTTTTCATTGAGCTATTACCAATGCTTCTGAATTTGGAGTCATAGTCTGGTACCAAATAAAAAAAACTATTTATTTTTTTCTATTTGAGTTAAATTTTTTATGAAAATTCTAAACAAATACTTTTTATAAATATTGAATGACATTAAAACAAGCGATCTCTCTATTTATTAAAGATATGTACATTACCTTTTAAATGATTCACAACACACTTTAATATATTTTTTTATTTAAAAAAATTATAAGAAAATGTGGATTATTGTGATTTCAATTTCTATAATTCATAAACAAAAGAATTATTCAACCTTGATATTTAAAAATTTGGGTAAAATTATACATCAAGCCTAAGTTATTTATAGATTCGGCTGTATACGTGATTTTTGTTTTACTGATTACACAACAATATACATATTAATATACATTTTTTTTCCAAGTATTTTTAATATTAACTATTTTTTATATTGAATTTCCCGGCTTCCAAACTCTCCAGACCTGGTTAATTCTTTATATTTCGGTATAAAAGATGAGACCAAGTCTTAATCAGCTATACCACATTTGAACAATGTATATTACTGCCATATTTCCATAATTATTGACCGATTAATGTTATTTACTAATTTTTCGTTAAAGTTACTTCAAGCAATTCGAACCTGATACTTAAATGTTACATTCAAAAGTGTTAACCACAGAATCAACTGGCTTTATTGTTATTATAAAAAAATATTTTTCTTTAAAATAGACAAATTCTTTTTTTAAATTCTTTTCTTAAATTCTTTTTTTTAAATTCTTTTTTAAATTCTTTTTTAAATTCTTTTTTTAAATTCTTTTTTAAATTCTTTCTTAAATTCTTTTTTTTAAATTCTTTTTTAAATTCTTTTTTAAATTCTTTTTTTAAATTCTTTTTTAAATTCTTTCTTAAATTCTTTTTTTTAAATTCTTTTTTAAATTCTTTTTTAAATTCTTTTTTTAAATTCTTTTTTAAATTCTT
>SDVU01000751.1:0-10869 GCA_016256075.1 Dictyocoela muelleri | reverse complement strand
AAAATTTTTTAAAATTAATGATTTTATTTTTTTTGTCACGACCATAAGGGTTATTTTTATTTTTTTTTGTTGGGGGGATTAAGTATCCGGGAACCGAGATATTAATAAAATTTTTTTGTTAGCCAAGACTTTTATTAGTTTTATGAGATATATTAAAGACTTTCAAATTTATAAATTCTCAGAGATTCCGTGCTTGTTTATTTAAAAAGATACATACAAGTTCAAAGGAGAGGGCTTGTAAAATCGAATGTTGTCCGTAATCTGAACGTATTTTATAAAAAAATAAACAAATGAATTAAAATAGTTTCAATTATCTATAAAAAATAATTTTGACTGTTTATGGAAAAGTTTTATCAATTTATTTTTTATTAAACATAAAATATTCAAGCCAAATATCGGTTTCTTCTCACTTCACACCATTTAGCCCCGTCATTTTCGATTTCATGCACGATCACAAGTTTCCAATATTTTTTATGTGTATTCCATCTTCATTTATAAAACCTGTTGAATGATTTATGACCTCATGTATAAGTGATAATATTTCTGATACACCGGGTGCTTGGATGACAAGCGCTTTTCAAAATTGATCCAACACCAACCTTACCTTTTAATGCATTAAAAATAGTTGAAATTAGTATGTTTTATACTCTTTTAAGATAAAAATTACCTTTTTGATTACTATCAATAACTCCTATAATCCACACAGTGTCCTTTATTGAGCATCTATAGAGGTTGGGTTTCTAATAATATCTCCACGTCAAAGAACAGTTTCGCTAATTTCAATTTTAACACATAAACCTCTTATAAAAATGTTTTCTAATTATGTTTTTATCAGATTTCACGGATTAGTTTCTTACCATTTTCAATTGTTGGAGAAGCGACACCAGTTAGCAACTTTATTTGATTGTAGCTTGATTTTATCAAAATTAGATATATAATAAAAAAATATCGTTTTAAGAACGTATTACCCTTATATAACGATTCTCTTTTCTGATAACCCTGGTCGTACACCTGTAAATAATTCTAGTGTTTTCAATGTCTTTTTATAAAAAGAGCAGAAGGATCTTTTTTACAGAATCAACATAGTTTTTCTTCCGTAAAAATACCCTCTTCTACCATTTCCTGTTTACAAGAGGACAAACTTCCGATTAAGTCATGGTTGAAAAATAATCTTTTTTCTTTTTTGCTTTTCTTCATTTAAAAGGCCAAATTTTTTCAAAAAAATGTAGCTCTTTAAATGAACAATCACCAGAGATTCTTAGATTTTCTTATAAAAAGACAATAAATTATTAACCCTTAAACGATTTTGACCAAAATAATAGTGGTCATTTTTAAATTTTTTTTTAAATTTTTTTGAGAACACTTCTCGAAATTTTTTTAAATTTTTTTTAAAAAAAATTAAAATATTTTTCAATGTTTTTTAAAAAAAATTGATTGTTTCTCATAAAATTATTTATTATTTGTAAAAACTCGAAATTATTTTTGAAAAAAATATTTTCAAAATTAATTACAGGTTTTTTAAGAATAATTAATAATTGTTAAAAACACTTTACGGACCTTTTCATTTTTATAAATAACTCTTTTCATATTATAGACAATTCTTTGCATTTTATAGATGACTCTTTTCATTTTTATAAATGACTCGTTTCATTTTTATAGATGACTGTTTTCATTTTTATAGAGGCTATTTTCATTTCAGTCGTTTCATTATTATATTTCCCTCATTGGATTATTATATCCACCTTGTCGCATCATGATATCCCCTTGTTGCAATGAGGGTTTTTACAAATTATAGACACAATTCGTTCAAAGTTATAGGCACTTTTCCTTCAGACTTATAGACCCATTCTCCAGAGTTATAGATAATCTGAAAATTTTGTATCAATAAATTATTTTTAATCCTTATTTTTTCACCTTTATTTTTCAACTCTTATTTTTAACCCTTCTATTTCAACCCTTATATTTCAACCCTTATATTATAAACTTCATTTATAACCCTCATTTTAAACCCAGATTAACCCTTATTTTCAAACCCTATTTTTTAAACATTATTTATTAGCTTCCATTTTAAATCTTATTTTTCAACCCTCATTTTTAACCCTCATTTTTTAACCCTTATATTTTAGCCCTCATATTTTAGCCCTCATATATTAGCCCTTATTATTTAGCCTTTATATTAAACCATAATTTTTTTACTCTTATTTTTAAGCAAAATTTTTAAACCCTTATTTTTTTAACCCATATTTTTTCAACCCAGATATTTTAGCCCTCATATTTTAGCCGTTTTTTTAACCCTTATATTTTAACCCTTATTTTTAACCCCTATATTTCAGCCATCATTTTTAACCCTCATTTTTTACCCTCATTTTAAACTATTATTTTTAACGCATATGTTTATCCCTTATTTATTACTCCATTTAAGTCTTATTTTTAACCCCCCTATTTTTAAACTTCATTTTTTAGCCCTTATATTTTAGCTCTCATATTTTAGACCTTACATTTTAGTCCATATTTTTTACACCTCTTTTTTTACATCATATTTTTAACCCTTATATTTTAAACCTCATTGTCTAAAAAAAGTTTTAAAATAAATGGTAAAACGATGAATGTTAAAAATAAGGGTAATAAGGGCTGAAAGATGTAGGACTAAAAAAATTAGTAAAAAATAGGGCTAAAAAAAGGTTTTTAATAAGGGAGTTAAAAATGAGTGCTAAAATATAAGAGAAAAAAAGAAGGCTAAAAAAATAGGGTTAAAAATGGGGTTAAAAATAAGGGTTAAAAATGGTGACTAAAATATAAGGAAAAAATGATGTTAAAAAATAAGTGTTAAAAAATAAGGTTTAAATAATACTAAAAAAAGGGTGAAAAATAAGGGCTAAAAAATCGGGTTAAAAATTAGGTTTAAAAAATTAGAATTAAAAAATATGGGATAAAAAATAAGGGCTAAAAAAATCGGGTTAAAAATTAGGGATAAAAAATTAGAGCTAAAAATGGGGGCTAAAAATATGGGATAGAAAATATGGGCTAAAAATAGTTTAAAAAGTAAGGTTTAAAAAATAAGGGTTAAAAAATAAGGGTTAAAACATAAGGGTTAAAGAGAAGGGTTAAAAAAATATGTTTAATAATAATTAATTGATGCGAATTTCCGCGTATTATCTATAACTAGGCAAAATAGGACATAAGTCTGAAATAAACGTGCCTATAACTTTGAAAAAATAGGTCGATAACTTTGAAAGAAATGGGTCGTTAAGATTGAAAGAAATGGGCCTATAATTTTTAAAGAAATGGGTCTATAGCTTTGAAAGAAACAAATCTATAAATTTTATATATCGGGTCTATAACTTTGAATAACCTGTATTGCAACTAGTAGAATATAATAATGCACTGAGGGAAACATAATAAATCAACAAAGTCAATGTAATAATGCAACGATATAATAATGCAACAATATAATAATGCAATGATACAATAATGCAATGATACAATAATGCAATGATACAATAATGCAATGATACAATAATGCAACAATATAATAATGCAACGATACAATAATGCAACAATATAATAATGCAACGATATAATAATGCAACGATATAATAATACAACGATATATTAATGCAACGATATAAAAATGCAAATATATAAAAATGCAACGGACTGTAGTAACTACACATATATGTGTATTAGGTGTTTTTTGGAGTACACATATATTTATAGTGAGTGTTGACAACACATATATGTGTAGTCGGTCGTTTAAGGGTTAATAAAACATTATATTCAAAAAGTCCAACTTTTTTACACTTATATGTGTAATGGATATTTTTTTTTATTACACATATATGTGTAATGGGTGTTTTTTTTTTTTTACACATATATGTGTAATGGGTATATTTTTTATTACACATATATGTGTAATGGGCGTATTTTTTATTACACATATATGTGTAATAAATCGTTTAAGGGTTAAGATGTAAAAATTAAGATTTTAGAAAACGAAAGGTCGGTTAAAAATGAATTTTATTTATTTTACATTCAAAAAATACTAGATAATACCCCCTTCATACTTCATTTTTTAAAGGGGTGAAAGAAAAAACCGAACACGAGGCGTATTTTAATCTGATAAATTCTTAAATGCAGACATTTATTATTTTTAATAAGAAATGTATACATTTTAGAATTTATAAGATTAAAATACTTATGTTTTAGCACCCCCCCCAAAAAAAAAAAAATTGAGAAGTATGAACAGTTATAACCTGATATCTTATATTGAAACATTTCTTGATTAGTTTAGGTTCAGGTATTTTTTTCTAAAACGAGTTAATATTTAGAAATATGCCGAAAGTGACATTAAATAGTTTGTTGGTTAATTGTCACAGATAAAAAAATAATTTTAAAATTATTTTTTTATACATTTTATCAAATAAAATTATTGTAATGGTCTCACCTTGGTCTTGGACGGCCAAACGGCCTTGCAACAAAGAATCTTTATTGAAGTGCCTTTAACAACAGATACTTGCGAATATTATCATAAATATATCAACTTAATGATTAATAAGAAATGGTCGTCATTAGACAAAATCATTAATATTTTAAAAACTTAAGATAAAATAATAAAATTAATTATGATAAATTTGAAATCTAGAAATATAAAAGGTATAAGTTATGATAATGATATTGAAATAATGTCACGAGACCGAGGAAGTCCAGGGTCTATGAGTGTCACTTTTTAAATAAAAAAAATATAAAAAAAATTTAATTCAGTAAATTTTAATGTGAAAAATTACGGTTTAATAAAATTATTTGTAATATAAAAAATTGTAATTTTGAAATCTAAATTTATTGTATGATTTTATTAAAAACCAATAAAACATTTAAGTTCTACAACGGGTGGTCATTTCCCTAAAAAATCAGTAAACCACAATTGGTATGGAAAGAACACAACATTTTTATATGAAATTTACTTGGAATTAAAAGATAAATTCTAAAAAAATATTTTTAAGTGCTCTGATATAATCTTGTTTAAAAAATCTTGGTTTTCAGGATTATTTGTAAATATTTATATATCAGAGCTTTTTAAAAAAATAATTCCATTTTGAAGTTTTTCTTTTGATTCTAAGTAAATTTCATACAAAATAGTGTATCCTATCTGTATCAATTGTGATTTACTGATTATTGGGTCGTACTGCTCGTTGTAAAACTTAAAATTCTTATAATTTTGGTTTTATATTTTATATCGTTCTTAAATTTAATATTATTATGAATTTATAAATTTAATGAAAAATACCCCTCGATGTAATGATCAGAATATTCATGTTTTGAAAATTTAAAAAAAAATATTTTTAAATTTTAAAATATTTTAAAATATTTTTATTTTTAAAAAATTTGATTGGAGACCATAGACCCGGGACATCCATATTCCCATCGCAAATAATAATGAAAAATTACTAATTATACGCTGAAATAAATTTTTTTAAATAAATTTCTTAAAAGCCCAAAATTTTCATTCAATATTTTTAAGCTATATGTTTTTTTTATAATTATTTTTTTAAATCATTATCACTTTTATATTTTTGGTTTAATTAGTATTAAAAATTTTGGGCGAAAAAAAACGGATTTTGCACCCAAATGGCATCCGTTTTTCGTTAAAGGCAAAAAGGTGGACTGCCTGGTGCTACCGAATATAACTCACACCATTTACATGTTGTTCGTTTTCGTCGGAAATCAATTTTTCTAAAGAAATAGACACCCTCATGGTTGAAAATATTTTTATAATAATAAAATATTTCATTGCTTGGATGCCGCAGTAGAATATTTATACCTGATTCACGCTGTACAAAACAGTATCAACTGTCCGAAATGCGCTTCTCTCGTACCTTTAAAGAAACAAAGAAGGTCTGAAACCTTTATTTATATTTATCGCTGCAGTAAACGAAATTGTACTTTCTCTCAAACTCTATTATCTAAAACTTCTTTAAATTCTATAAAGATCGAAATACCAGGAATTCTACTCACCGTATATCTAGCTTATTTTAATATTTCTAATGATTTATTTAAAGGTTTATTTTCTTTCAACGAAAAAACTTTTTCAAGAATAAAAAAGAAATTAAATGAAATATATAAAAATATAAACAATGGTGAAATTTTTTAGGGGGTGAGAGGTTTACATTGAAGTTAATGAAATAGTTATTTCACGGAGCGGAATTATACGTAATCCTTCTTCAGCCGATGACAATTTACCTCGAACAATCTGGTTATTAGGCATAATTAAAAGAAATGATATAAGGAAGTTTAAATTAAAAATATTACCGGACTCACGTGTTGATACATTTACTGAAGTTTTTCCGTCGATATGTTCGACCTGGGTGTATATTGGTAACAGATGGACATCCTTCATACGTGCAAACAGCAAGAAATCTAGAATTAAGGACATTACTGTACCACATATACATGGTTTTGTTAATGAGGAAGGGGGATCTTCAAATAAAATTGAACATCTGTTGAGTCACTTAAAGGTGATATAAGGCGAAAACATGGTGTTTCTTATAATAATATTGATGATTTTTTAGAAAAATTTGCATTTAGAAAAAAGTATATAATTAGTCAAAATAATGAAGTTAAACTTGAAGTTTACACCAGATTACAACAACTATTATTCAGCAAAATTTAAATAAATATATTTTTATTTTATTAATGTTTACTTTTTATTACCCCCCCCCCCTCTACCGACTGCCTTCTATTAAAAAATTTAGCAGATTTTTTCAAAAGAGAGGGGATGTTAGGAGTTGAGTCCGGGGGGGGGGGTGGGAATAATAATTTTTAAAGGGGTCACAATTTATAGTAAAACACACAAGTTCTAAAATAGTTTCACTCTTGATAGGTGTTTATTTGATATGCGATAAAGAATTTTGCGTGCAGACTGCTACTGCGCACACCTCTCTTCCAATTTCAAGTCTTAATCAGAGTTATTTCTAATTTTTTTCGTAATATTTTTTTAAGTTTTTATTTAATAAATTAACTCAATGGGATTCGAACTCGAACTATTTCAAACTATTGACTACTACCTATTTTCCACACGACCACAAGTCATAATTAATTACATTATTAATATTTAAATATTAATAAATAATGAATAAATTTGTTAGATATAGTCTATTGAATTAGATACATAAATCTTATTGCTTAAAAATTTGGACTTTATCTAATAAGAAATCCAATACCATGCTAGACATACCCTTGACGTTTCTATTAAAAAAATAAAAACAAAGGTTTAAATCAAAACTCGAACCTATTGGCGGGCTGGGCGCGGCATATTTATATTCTTTTTTTTTCTTTAATTTTTTTGTGTATATACAGTCAATGTTGTATAATATGAACACCAGGGGACTGATATTTTTCGTGTTCATAATATAATGTAATATGAACAATATTTTTTTAATATAAATTTAACAAAGCAAAAATTAAAAAAAACTAGTAACACAAGTTTTATCATTTAAAATTTTTTCCTTACGAATCAGATAATCTGTAATCTTTGGATCTCTTGTGTTTTTCTCCTCGTTTAAAGTCTCCTTACATTTCCAAATATGACCTAAACCAGCAGGGAAATTAGTTAAAAAGTATATTTTCAATACTTCCAGAGCCTTAATCGCATCTTTAAAAGTCATAATAAATATTACTCAAACAAAACAGATTCTTCTTCAGGCTCGGGATCGATTACTTCTTTATGAGATAATATTAGTTTTGATAATTATTATCATCTCCCGAATCATAATTATATAGCGTTATATCGTATGTTTGATGTTCTTAATTGCACGGTTATGTTGCATCTTTACATTTTTCATTGTTATTCTCATCGGGTAAGTTATAACAATTTTCTATTCCTTTATTAAAACAATTTTTCACGGTTTCTATTGTCAGACTATTCCATGATCTCGATATCCACAGAATTGCGTCCATCATTGTAATTTTTTAGTCGTATTCTCGAAACATAAAGAGTCCTCGTTATCAACCCTGTTTGCCACATCACGTAGCATATTTTCTATACCAGTCTTTGAAGGCTTTGATAATGCCCTGATCTAGGGGTTTTTCAATGAAGTCGTGTTTAATGAAATAGAACAGTTCAATGTTTGATAGCTCTAGATTTTTTGGATAGATTGGAGAATTGTCCAATAATAAAAGGGTTTTCTGTCTCTAATTTTCATGTATTGATTTAAATGCTCTTTCCACCTTGATAAAATATCTAAATTAATCCAACTCTATTATTATTCTCGTAATGCACCGGTAGAATGTTGATGTTGATTTCTTTAAAGCACATTGAAGATTTAAACTTTCCAATAAATAAAGGTATAAGCCATTCTACGGTTCTGCTAACAGCAAACAATAAAGTAACTCTTTCTTTTGAGAATTTTCCATTGGATTTATGATTTTACTCAGCAATATAGGTTCTTCTACTACTTTGTTTATAAAATAGCCCGGTTTCATTACAATTAAATATGTTTTTCTCTTCATATTCGCTAATTTTGCTCTTTAAAGTATCTCTAAAACCTTCTAAAAGATTTTCATTTACCAAACTTGCCTCTCTATATATTTTCTTTGATTTCAAACCATTTCTTTTAATAAAAGATGCAAGCCATCTAGTTGAGGCTTTGAAGTCGAAAATGCAAAGGGATTTGGCTATTTCCTGTGCTTTTGATACTAATACATCTGCGTTTATTGTTACATTCTTGCTTCTCATAAGTTGAAACCATTGATATAGAATTGGTTCAATATGCATGGTTTTTCTTAAATTAAAGTTTCAAATTTTTTTTATCATTTGTTTCAACCATCTCAGAAATATCACAATTTAGAAATTTATTGACAAGTCCAATAGATACATTAAATTTCAATGCTAATTATCTTTGATTCTTATTATCATCTGCCTTCAAAGTAAATGCAAGGGCTTTTTCTCTCCAAATGTTAGTTCTGTTATTTTTATATTTTCAGTATTTTTTTCGTTCATAATAAAGGGTGGTTTTTTTAAAAAAAAATTAACCGCAAAATAAAACTAAAATCATTATTTTTATACGTTTTTTAAAAAAACCATGTTCATTGTTCATATTATAGAATTAATATGAAGAATCCAACAAGTCAACGTTAATTAAATCAAAAAATAAAAAATAAAATTCTGCGTTCATAAAAAGGCGTGTTCATATTATATATTGTTCATATTATGCAACATTGACTGTAATTTTAAAATAAAATTCTATAAATCTTTATAAATGACGGTTTTAATAATAATAATAAAATATTTAGATATAAAAATCTATTAAAGCAATAAAAAAATCAAAAATCAAAAAATCAAAAATCAAAAATTAAAAATTAAAATAATTAAAAAATTAAAAAAACTAAAATTAAAAAAAATAAAATTAAAAATTAAAAAAAAATGTTTAATAGAAACTCGAACCTGATAGATGGCTGGGCACGTGACAAAAAATATAAACAAACACCTGCTATGAGTTAAATATTTTAGATGTTGATAATAAGTATAAAATCATTATCATTTTGAATATTTGATGGCGATTGCGTTTAATTTTTCGTGGAAATTAAATTAACTATTTTATGTTTACTTTATTTTATGTTTATTTTATTTTCTTAGATAGGTAGAATCGTCTGCTTTGACCAAAAAGTATAGAGGTCATCAACCGCTACCACCTATTTGGCCATATTTCTAAATAACTCCAGAAGTATTAAAATTTAAATTGAACAGATAGAGACAACTCTTCAGGTATACAGAGATGGAAATCTCGGCGCTACTGCAGAATATCCCCAACCTGGCCAGGTTGGAAATCTTCTGCAGTAAAGCAATTTTCGAAAAAAATATTGACCCCTATGGTTGAATCACATTTTTATAAATTTAAAATATTCCATGATCAAGATAGTGCTATTAATTTTCTTAAGAAATTCAGGCAATAAAAGAAATAATCAAATTATGTCGATGTGAACATAAGTTCGCTTAAAAAATAATAAGAAAAGGAGTTGAACAATATATATATATATATATCGGTGCACTACAAAAAGTTGTGTTTTTAAAAATAACATACTAAGTTTATTAATATTCCGATATACAAAACTTGATCTTCCAGCATTGCTTTTTAGTGTTTTTCTTGCTATTAATAACACTTCTAACCATTTATATAATCAATTATTTTCAATAGGCGAAAATACTTATATTTCAATAAAAAATAAATTAACAAAAATATATTCATTACTCATTGAAAACAATGAAAAAATTAGGGGCAGAGGTATATATGTAGAAATTGATGAAACTGTTATTTCGAGGCAAGGAAATGTCAGATCACCTTATTCTGACGATGACAATCTCCTTGGTACTATTTGGTGGGTTGGTGCTATTGAGCGTGATAATATAAGAAGATTTAAGATGAAAATTGAGCCGAATAAAACTATATCAACATTAACAGAATTTATTATAAAACACATTAAACCTGGAACAATTGTTGTCACGGATAGTCATCCATCATATCCGTGTGCAGTAAGAAATAATGGGAAGGAACATATAATAGTGCCTCATGTTGAAGGTTTCGTAAATAGTAAGGCGAATCAACCAATAAAATTGAAAACTTATGGAGTCATTTAAAAGCTGAAATAAGAAAAGAAAATGGCGTTTAATTTGCGAATATTAAAGAATTTTTGGTTAAATTTACCTTCAAAAAAACATATATTACTGGTTCTGATACAAAAATCATATTTTCTGTTATAAAAGAATACTACAGATGGTTTTCATACTTTATCAGAATAATTATATTTTATATTTTATATTTTATATTTTATATTTTATATTTTATATTTTATATTTTATATTTTATATTTTATATT
>SDVU01000750.1:0-10886 GCA_016256075.1 Dictyocoela muelleri | reverse complement strand
TTTTAATGTAATAAGCTATATTTGTAATTTTCTATAATAGGTTTCCGTAGGAAACCTATTATAGAAAATTACAAATATAGCTTATTACATTAAAATATTTATATTACGGGAATTTTCAGAATATTTCACACATCATTAAAATTTATCACTTTCCATATAGAGAAATTTTTTTATTAGAAAGGTGCTACTCTATATTAGAACAGTACCAAACTTTCAACCTAATACTTTATCAATATTATAGGAGAGTAGTTTAAAAACATCATTTTTATCTTTTAAAAACAATTAATCGCAACTCGATTCGTTATTTCATGCTTTATAAAACTATGGATTATATAGATAATCCATAATATCACGTTCTATGGTTTTTTCCGAGATACTTTAATAAGCTAAAAATAGCGAATCATATTTATCAATACTGAACATATTAAAAAATCGCTATGAATACAATTTCATAATTTTATACTTTGTCATCTCTGTTGATTTTAGCATTTTTATCTAAGTTATAAACCAATTCCTTACTGTACATTATGTGACATTATTGCGAGCTTTGTATATGAAAGTCATTGCATCATAAATGTGTATCTTTCTTATTACATTTTTGGTTTAAAACTATTCATATAATTCGTGATCATAAAACTTGTGTCTTAGTAGGATGTATATCAATCCTTAAGCATAGGTGTTGAATTTAGAGTTGAAATATTATTGCAGCTCAAAATACTAAGTTTAATGACGTCTTAATTGATCCTAAAAAATATCAACTAATATTGCTAGTGACCTCTGTAAAATTATCGGATTTTTTATCTTATTTTATAAATTTTTATCTTTTTCATAGACTTTTGGTTTTTATATTTTCCACTTTTTCTATGCTGATAAGCTGCGGTAATTAAAAAACATACTAAAAATTTCTATTTTTTGTGTTCATTATTCAGAATGGGGATTTTTCAGGTTTAATGTAAACACTTATAAGGATTTGATATGAAAAATGAAAATTTGATTTTTTAGTTCAAATTACGAAGTATAAATTAGAGAGCGTTCACATTAGGGAGATCTGACTGTACTATTAACATCTGAAGATTACTATCGATACTAAAATAGGAAATAGTTAAAAATGAGCCGATATGTTTTATCATTGACATACTAAAAAAAACAATTAAGTAATAATAATAAAAAATTCTAAAAGTGGGAAAAAAATATTGATTGTAAATATAATAGATTAAGATTTGTGATCATGAACATCGAATTTCATGAACAAATAGATTCTAATTTCTCTTTAAACAATATTCAGAATTTTATAATTTATAAAAAATATTTATTGACAGCAATCTATTTTTCAGAGTTTTTAATTATTTTGTTTTTTGCTATTTTTTTCAAAAATGGTCAAATAAAAATTAAAAGCACACCTAGGTTTCTTATATTTTTTATATTTATTTAATAGTGTTTATTTTTCGAGTTTTTTATTTTTTTTTAAAAAAACGGCGTTTTTCAAAAATGCAGAAAAAAATAAAAAAACGCCGCCGGTGTTTTTTTTTCATAACTATAGTAACATATCTGAATATATATATATATATATATATATATATATTCCTGATTCTTAATTAGCAAATAATTTTATGGTCTTTTTATATTTATACTTTTTTGCTCAATTATTTCTGATAACAATTCCGTTGTAGCACAAAAAGCGTCTATATCTCTAAAAAATGTGTTTATAAGTCTGAAAAAAGTTGTCTATAACTTCGCGAAATGCGGAATAAAACTTTGCAAAAAGTGGTATATATCTATGCAATAATCTGTAAAGACACTGCTGAAGAAAACTGTTGAAGACAATTGTCCAAGCCTACTTCAGAATACACTGCTGAAGAAAACTTCAGAAGACAATTGTTGAAGAAAACTATTGAAGACAACTCTCCTGTTTATAATTTTTGGTTATCAAAATATAATTTATTAATTAAATCTGTATAAAAAAAATCATCAATTAAATTTTATTTAAAACTCTTATGTTATGAATTTCGAATTGATTCTTTAATAAAAATAAGTTTAAATTTAATTTTTAGAGCTTAAATATCATATTTCTTTTTAAAATATATAAATTCACAAAAGACTATCTAAAATAAACAAAAATAATGCTTATTAAGTTATCATATCATCTCCCAATTAAAACATCTAAATCATTTCAACGATACAAAATTCAAAGCATTTAAATCAAAAAATAAAAATCGTTAATGCCCTTATGAAAATTGCAGATCGCCGAAACAAGAACAAACAAAAACTACAAAACATAAAAAAATCAACATTGCCACAAATAATTACTATAATAAACTATAATAATGAACCGATTCCTGCTAAATATACCGAATGCTATCAAATATTTACTTACAATCATCCAGTACTTGATCTTTTTTATTTATCAAAAGTTTCAGACTACATCGTTATTATGTATAACGATAAAATCAAAAATATTAATCATAACAATTACAATTTAAACACAGAATTTGGAAATACAATTAATTTTAATTTTGAAAATTATAATAATCACAAAGATAAAAAAATTATCAAGAATAAATTAATTGATGATAAAAATTTTAATATTGATAATTTTAATAATGATAAAGTTTCTATTGGTAACTTAATTAATGATGACGAAAATAATATTTCATTAAAAATTTTAAATATCTTTAACCTGAATTCAAATATAATTTTTTGCTTTAAGGAAGATGAAGAAAAACTGAAATTAAAAAATTTTATTCTTGATAATAATTTCCCTGACAGGATCGTTAAATATGATAATCTTTTCCATTACCTGAAATCCTTAAAACAAAGAAAAAACTTAAAAAGGCCATATTTAGTAACGAAAAATGTTAAATTTATTGATGATTATCTTTTTGTTGAAGGTTATTTACATAATGAACTTGTTTATCATAAGATGGTTTGTAATGGGAGATACGAGTTTATTATTGAAGAAGTGCTTGTTGATGATCAGGTTTATAAAATTAAAGATTTTTCTAAAGAAATTAAGTATGAAACAGCAGAAATTCAACCAGAAGATTTTCAAAAAGTTCAAATGAATGATGATTTAGAGTTTGAATCAAATGATGACGAAAGTGATGACTGTGATGATGAAAGTTATGATGATTATAGAGAAGGTGCTAGCGATATCAATGATTGTAAAAATGATTATTTTTTTGCTGATTACAAGGATAAAAATTCTAAAAAATATCGGAATATTGATAAAAAATTGAATAAAAATAATCAAAATGAGGATTCAGCAAACTCAAAATTTGATTTAATAAGTCAATTTCAATCATACGACGATCAACCAAAAGTAAATCCCGATCTTTTATTTCTTAGGGACATAAAACAAACAGAAAATAAATTGCTGAAACTCAAAGGTATTTGTGACAAAAAAGTGATTTTAAAATTGAGAAAAAATTTTAAAGAAGAATTTAACGCCTCGATTTTTATATTCTTCGGAATGTATTTTCTTGAAGACCAGAAATCTTTAGTTTCTATATTTTTTGACAGCAAGGTTCCTTTAAAAAGTGATAATCATTATTTAATTGATTTGGGTTTCAGGTTATTTAAAGTTAGACCAACTATTTGTGATGGTAAGAAAATGTTAATACGTAAAGATAAGCTTAATGTTGGATTGATGGTTTTCGTTGCCCCTATAACATTTTTTAGATCGCGTTGTGTTCTTTTTAGCTTAAGTAAAGATTCAGGTAAATCTAATGAATGTATAATCAGTGATCAACAATTTATCAATAAAACAGGAAATCAAGATAAAAATGATCATAACAGTATAATTAATCTCAATTCATCGACAAATGATGATAATTTTAACTTTGATAACAATAGTTCTTCATTAGAGATTTTTAGACACTCAATGATTGTCAGTTCACCCACATTTGAAAACAGATTTGTTTATGAAGAAAAAATATTTTATGGATACCCGATAAAAATTTTAGGTAACCTGGCTAAAATAAAAGGAATGTTTGGAAGTAAAGAAGAAGTTGACTATTTTAAAAATAGAATGATTGAGTCTAGAGGCATTAAAGGGAGTATAAGAAAGAGTGTAGGTAAAAAAGGTAATTTCAAGGCATATTTTGAAAAACAAATTAAACATGGTGATCCAGTTACTCTTAAAATTTATAGGGGTATTGATTTTTAATAAATTTAAGTCTAAAATATTAAGCTTTGTAAAAAAAAGATTGAGCTTAATAAAAAGTCTAAAAAATTAAGTTTAATAAAAAGTCTAAAGGATTAAGTTTAATGAATTAAAGTAAATAAATTAATTTTTTAAATTTTTTGATCAAATAAAAAAATTAATCATATTGAAGATTAGATTTTCATACAAACTATTTTCAGTTTTTAATGCTCTAACTCAAGGTTGTCAAACATGCGGCCCGCGAGTTTAAAATGCTTTTTTTTTAATGTCTACCTATAAACAGATATTTTTAAATACAATAAAATATGCAATATGAATTTTTTAATGATTAAGTTTCTTGCTAGAGTATTTCTTTGTTTTCTTAGGCACATGTCACTATGAAAAGCTTCTTTCATGTTCGCAACTAAATAAAAACTTCTTTAGATCAAAGTTTTCAATAAAAAATTTGTCGTCTATTATTAAGATTTTTTCTCAAGGAAGATGTTTTCCGACTTCGACTGACTTATAGAAGAAAAGAATCTACACTCTAACCTCGATTTTGGGCACTTATTTAGAAAAAGTTCCCCAAATCGAGTTTTTTAATTGGAGCGAGGGTTTTATCAGAAATTGTAAACAATAAATTATTTTTCTTAATTTCTATTTAATAAAGCTTTTAAATTAAGTTTCAGTTGAAACAAATCATAAAAAAAAATTAGATCTTGTTGGTAGTTATAAATAAAAACTTTTTATTTATTTTCAAGATAATCTGTGATTTTATTACCAAAATTATATTGTTTTTTCCATTTTTTAGTTATTGAAATTTTTATAAAAAGCAGTTCTTTCATTTTTTTAGAGAAAGTTGTTCGGCCAAATCATAAAAACTGTTTAAATGCGTTATAGCCTTTTTATTAGATTCACCGGCGTTTCAATACATGCGTTTTTTTTCAAATTTCTCAACGCCATCAACTTCGAGTGTTTCATTAAATATTATGTTCAATTGTTTGATCCAAAAACGCTTTAAACATATTGATTTCTGTCACACCATTTTGTGTAAACGGTGGTTCGATCAACCCTTTTTATAACAGTTTGTGATTGTTTCTCTTCTAACGATATCCCAGGGGATTGATATATTGATAATAGCATCTTTAATATTCGTTGAATCAATAAAATTGAACTGATCATCTCCAACATTAAAGTAACAAGAATCTATTAAGATATATAAATAATGACATTTAAAAGCCCTTATTATTCCCATGTCTAACAGTTGCATGATTGATGTTGTTTTTTTGTAAAAACAAAAGTTCAACATCGCTTAATTCCAATAAAGAATGAGGTGTAGCATTATCTAAGAATAAAAGAATCTTTCTCCCGTCCTTTCTCAGCTTTTCATTTATATCGTTTATATACTTTTTGAAAATCTTTGTTGTCATCCATGCTTTTGACGAGCTTGTATATTAAACACCGACTTCTTCAGGATTAAACTATTTCATTGGTCTTTGATGCTTAGCCTTACCGATAATCAAAGGTTTGAATTTTTCTCTAGTCATAATGCAATTTTGCATAACAGTTATGCGCGTTTTATTTGATTTTGAACCTTAACAAAGAGCTTCTGACATTACAAAACTTTTTTAGGATGATTTTTGCAATACAATGCTGTCTCGGTTCTCGGATACTTTACCCCTCCCCGACAAAAAAAATAAAAATACCCCTTATAGTCGTGAAAAAAAAAATAGAATCATTAATTTTAAAATTTTTTTCAATTTAAAATAATTAATTATCAATTTTATTTAAAATTATTTCATTATCAATTTTATAAAAATAAATTAATTCATAATAAATTGTATAAAATCAATCAAATAATCATCAAAGAAATCTCTTTTAATCATATACCTAAAAAAGTTTTTTGATATTTTGTTATATTGTGTTTTTTAAGCAATCCTCTTTTTAAACCAGACTAATTTGTTTATATTATGATAGTGTGTATATCAGTTTTAAGATAGTTCTTAAGGAAATAATTATAATGTATATGATTAAAAGAGTTTTCTTATATGAATATTTGATTGATTTTATACAATCTATTATGAATTAATTAATTTTTATAAAATTGATAATGAATTAATTTTAAATAAAATTGATAATTAAATAATTTTAATTAAAAAATTTTTAAAATTAATTATTTTATTTTTTTTGTCACGACCATAAGGGTTAATTTTATTTTTTTTTCGGGAAGGGGAAAAAGTATCCGGGAACCTAATTATCCCAAAATAAATAATTTTAAAGCGCCCCCCAGAGATTTTTTTTTAAAAAAATGCTACCGCAGAGAATTCTTTTGAAAAATACACCCTGGATTTGGAAAAGGTTGCCGACTCCTGACGTAGATCTTCTTTCTATGTTTAGGTCATCCTCTAGTATGTAATCATATTGTCTTTATTTACAACTATTTAAATAATCTTTAAAACATAACTATTCTTCAAAGGCATGCATCGGGTTTATTTATCTTCATTGATTTCAGAATGGAATCTTTCAACAACATTGTTTGTTCTGCTTAAAAATACCAAATTGTTTCAATGTAAGTCGACTAAATATGTAATTGTTCGTATGTAGAAACTAAGTATGTCAAATATATTATTTTAGTTCAACGACAAGACTATTATTAATATGCCATATGAATGAGATTATTTCCAAGAATAAAAAAAATATTAAAGGATATGAGCTTAATTAGAACACAGTTGTGCTCGTATTTTGAAATTATTGTCTTGATGAAAAAGATAACAAAAGAAAAATTTGCACTATTCTTCATATTGCGTGGGAGAAATGAAAATAACATCCTTTTACGTCTGTATTTGAAAATACTGTTTTAGAGAAATATAATTTTTGCTAAAAATCGATTTGTATCGCTTCTTTATTAGAAATAACCTTTTTTTCTAAAAGCCTGCTTTTCATAGTTTCAAAAATTCTTGTGTATTACCTTTCTATTTTCTAACCTAGGAACAAAATAAAAACATAAAATTTGGACAAGATAAAAATCAATAAATTGTATCGAGTTGGTAAAAGTAATTAGAAGAATACTTGGACGTCCCATCTATAAGAACTTTGGACTAAATTGCTTTTGAAAATATCTTATATAATCTGGATCACCAAGAATGAACATAAAATCATTTTTAAATCCCATATAAAGAAAAAATCACGCCTTCAGAGAGCTTAAAAAAATTAAAATTGAATGCTTTATAATCGATTATCACATCTATGGGTATTTATTTTGACTCCCAATGATATTTATTTGTTCATAATGAATCAAAAAAGCTAAGCCTATGGTTTGAGTGTGTATACTCGCAGAAGTTTCTTTTAAGATTTATATCGCTTAATAGTAAATTTCTTGAGCTGGTTAAAGGATTTTGATAGAATTAAACGCTTTATTAACTTTTTTAAATCGGAATATGCTTTTTTTTATTCATCGTCACAAGGTAGATTAAAATATTTCCTTGAAACTAGTTTTTTTTGTTTATTGTAGTTGCTCGTACGATACAAATCAGCAAGAAATTTCCAGCAAGGCCAGATAGATTAGTAGTTAAAACTCATGAAAGTAAATTTAAGTATCTGTTTCAGATCCAATGACGCCACTTAAATTGAAAATTGGTATTTACTTTAAGTATCAATATATATAGAATTATCGATTATATACTGTTGTTATAGTGTGAACAGCTGATTAAGACTTATCCAATATTAAGATGACGTAGATAAACTCTCCTAGCTGTGAGGATAAACGTGGAGGTGCTTATCAACAAAAAATAGTAAATAAATAAATAAATAAATATTCATAAAAAATTCGAAATTACCTTTTATAAGCCGAGTCTCTGGTATAAGGAAAACCTCGTATAAAGCTTGGCTTCATGTAGCTTATGATTAAAGTGAACATTAGCACGGAGAACCAAAGGTCTAAATACAAAGGTTGAAAACAAGTATCCGGGATTGCAACTATGGATGTTGTCTGCATGTGATATAATAAGCCATTTTTAGCAAAACTACTTTCTGTTCATATATTATTTATACATAAAATTATCTACAACTAAAACCATCTATTATTTAAACTAACTACCCAAAAATAATTCTGCATTTTAGGAATTGTAAATTTTTTTTTTGCGGATTATGTTTTTGGCAAATTATGTCTTAGGCGAATTTGAATGCGTGAATTTTTATTTTATCAGTACGTATTTCGCCGAAATGTGTCGGCGCACTCATTTGCACACTTAGAAGAGATCCTTCTGGTTCACCGCCCTATTAGACAAGCATTATCAGCTATATCACACTGGAACAACAGTATATAGAAACAATAGTTATTCTTGTATTTTATGATCCATCGTGTTATGGGTCCATTAAGGAATTGAAAATAAATTTTAATTAAAAATTTTCTTAAGCATGAATTTCATTAACAACACTTGCATGCTATCAACCCGCTCTTTTAATTTATTAATTAACTTTTTCAAGCCATGTCTCAAATACATTTTTCAAAACACCTATTATGGCAGCTAATTACAAGATAAAAACACCTGAATAGCATCTGTTAGTGTATAAATTTTCGAATCATGGATTCATTCACGATTTTAGTAAAGCATTTTAAAAAAGAGATTTCTTAGAAAAATGCTCCAAATTCGTCTATCAATCTAATTTACTTTTTATAAAAGATGGTAATACATTAAAAAAGTATTTTTGTATTTTTGTATTTTTGAAACTGATAAAAAACATTTGCTATTAAAGAAAAACATCTACCCGGTCATATTAGCATTAACAAATTAAAAATTGCTGTCGATGAAGAATTTTACTGGATAAGTCTAAGGATATTAAAAATTATGTAAAATCATGTATTAAATGCAATGAAAAATCAAAAAACTGACATTATAAAAAATATTCAGCCAATTATGATTGAAGACATCCATCGAAGAATCATGGCTCATATAATAGATTTCAGAATGTATGAAGAATTTTATCCGGGATATAAAAATGCGTTTACTTTGATCGATTGCTCTAGTAAATTTTCATTTGTTTCTCCTCTCAAAAAAGAGATGGTAATACTATTATGAACATTCTAGAAGATGTTTTTATACTGAAGGTTCATGTAGTTTTATACATACTGATAATGCATTGATTCGCGATTTCCCCCCCTGAGGCGAATCGCGAATTTTTTGCCCAAAAAAATCAAATTTAAATAAAAAAAACAAAACAAATTATTTAATAAAAAATTTGGTTATGATAAAATATATACATTTGATAATCATAAACTTTTAATTAATAAAAAAACAATCTTAACAAAAAAATTAATTTTTAATTAATTAAACTTTTCCTCAATAAAAATGGCAATCTACTTTAAAAAATCAATAGGCTCAAAATAAACAAAAATTTCAATTATATTATGAAATTTAAAAAACTTTGAATAAAATTTTCCGTTATTATAAATATAAGAATGAAATACTTTTATAATTTCAAATTCAACCTTGTTTTGTTCTTTCAATAACTATTCGATTAATACCGTAATACTCGGATGTGATACTCTTATATTGATATTCAATGTTCTATGTCATACCTCGATAGATTTTGTGGTAATAGGTGATGAATTTTTAATTCTGTCGTAGGATGACCAAGATACATAATTGAAAATTGAGTTTTTAAGATTAGGGAATTTTTTACAGCCCTTTTCATTTTTATAGTCCACTTTTTGTAATCCTATAGTTCACTTTTTGCAATCCTATAGTCCACTTTTTATAATCCTATAGTCCACTTTTTGCAATCTTATAGTCCACATTTTGCAATCCTATAGTCCTTATTTCAAACAAATAAAATATAAAAAATCCAAAATAAAAAATCCAAAATAAAAAATCGGATTTATTTATATAAAATCAGCATTTACAAATGCCTTCGCGACCCACTGTCTCATATGTTCATATATTCCGTCTATATTAAATTTCACCGCCCCTAAAATCTCCGTTACTCTGTCGATGACTTTAGCACTTGTTGTACACCTTTGATCATGCTTAAATATTGATTTAAGACATGAGAAAAATTCCTTAATCGGATTAAGCTGAGGAGAGTAGTGAGACGAAAACTTCAGAAGGTAATGTTTTTGTAAAAATGCTTCTATTACAAGAGAAGTCTTAAGGATAAGGCATTATCAAGCACTATATATTTTCTGTCTCTCGGTGTTTAATCGGGCAACTCTGTATCGATAAAGTTGACTATATCAGCAATCTTGAAGCTACCAACTTTCAATTTAAACGCCAATATCCCCTGAGTATTAATTGCACATAAGAGGGATATATTAGTCCCTTTCGAATTAGGAACATTAACAAAGCATTTAGTGTTAATTGGAGAGTATCCTAATCTCTGATAAGTATTTAAGTTAAACCTCGTCTAATCTAGAAAAACAAGCTGCTCGTTGGTGATATCTCTCATGAAGGAGGCATATTGTGCCCTCAACAGCTTATATACTCCACTGTTTCTATTTAAAGGGACCAAGTTTGGGTTTTTCTCGAATACCACATCTTCTTAATTATTATCGAAACAGTCGAGAGAGAATAAGTAACTGTCTCATTAAAGAGGTGAAGCTTTTCGGCCATCGCTTCCAGAGAAATACACGAGTTGGCTAAAATCTCAGCCGCCAGGATGTTCTTCTCTAATGAGAAATCCTTCTTTACACCAACTATTTTTTCGACAGCTGTATTATAAGTATCTAGGTCTTGGAAATCACTTATAA
>SDVU01000749.1:0-10899 GCA_016256075.1 Dictyocoela muelleri | reverse complement strand
TTAAGAGCGCACTTTCTAATATAACACGGTCATTACCCCTTGTGTTCTTATTACGGGCATATTATGCATAATAAAATGTATATTTGATTTATTTATTATAGATTTTACGTAAAATACACCTTTTTTGAATGTCGTAAAAACCACCATCTACTGTAGTATAAATAACATGATTAAATATTAGATGCACTATGATCAAACTACTTAGAGCGACTTAGATGTGTTGCAAATAAACGATAAATCGGAATGATGAGATCTTCAAGAAATTAAGACGAGAATATGCACCTAAAACTTTTTAAATGATTTTTTGTTCTTTTGTTATTACGTTAAGAGATGTAATTGAAATGGTTTTTAGAATGTGAAATGAGCACTACAGTGCAAAAGATAACAAAAAAATCGATATTAAAAAAACACAATTATTGAATCGCAAAAGTCACGAGAAATAATCGTAAGTAGCTTTAAATATAACGAGCTGGGTCATTATAATAATAAATGTTCAAAAAATGTGGATATGATAAACCCAATTGAAATACATAAAACCGATAGTAAAAAAATAGATATATATTACGTTATTATTGAAAGTTAAAAGTATTCAACACTATATTTGATACAGGCGCGTCGGATTCAGTAATCACCAGTAAAATACTTTTTAAAATTTAGAATAAAAAATATTACAAAAAATAGAGAATTTAGATTGATTAAGGGCTCAAAGGTAAATGTTACACGAGAAATAAATTTATTAATTAGAATATCGGATAAAATTTATGAATAAACATTCAACATCATTGAGAATGAAAATATGGAAGAAATCCTAATATGAAATGCATTAGTGAAAAAACTCGGATTATAAACTAACATTCCTATAGTGTGTTGCATAGATACAAATAATGAAAAACCAGTAAGTTGGAATCGACCAATTAGGTCATTCAAAGATAAACAAGATTTCTAAGATCTTATATCTGATCTTGTGAAAGGGGTATTGTCGAAGAAAGTCGGTCATGATGGTTAGATTTTGCTCATTCAGTTCGCATAAAAAACGGCGAATGAGGTTTTTGCATAGATTTTGTAAGGCTGCGAGATTTAGTGGCACAATATAATTTCAATTGCCGAAAATCTAAGAATTAATATCGAACTTACACAATCATAATTTTTTTACAGGTTATGATTTGAAAGATGGGTCTTTTCAGATACCAATTAGAGACCGCTATATAGAAAATACAGCCTTTTATACCAAACGAAATTATTGCAGTTTAGAAAAATGCCATGGGAGTTTAAAAATAGCCCGTCATTTTTTCAAAGAGTAATGAATTTAGTAATCAAATATTTAATAAATGTATCATGTGTCGTTTATATTGATGATATTTTTTTGTATTTGGTCGCGATTTAGAGAAAATTATGAAAACTTAAAAAAAGTTCTAAAAAGGTTATCAGATTATGGATTAGAAGAAATTAAAGATAATCGAAATTAAAGAAAAGAAAAAATATAATTTCTAGGATATGAAATTTCTTTTGACAAAATAACAGGCGATCCTTGAGAACAGTGGCACCCTTATTAAAATATAGTAAATTAGGATATGGGGCCACCATTATCATTCGGGGTATAATTAAAAAAATATTGTAGACATAAATTAAATAAAATTTTAGCTTATTTAAATTTAGATTTTTATGTTATATATTGCAGATAATGTTGAAAAATTATTGAAAATATTATTAAATCTTAACAATAATGAATTTCTTGTCTAAAAATCAGTTTAAGAATCTCTATGAATAAATTATCGACGGACTGTTTGTTTTAATAGTTAATATATTTCTTTCTAAACTCAAATTCATTCAAAAAGGCATTAATATAAGATTTCATAACTTCATATCTAGAGCTAATAGTTAGTTTAAGATGTGACCATAAATTTATAATTGAATTTGTATGATCACCATCAATATTAGTAAAACCTTCCGTATGATTAACTATTAAATGGTCCATTTTCACTTTTTGGCTGCGCCTAGATATGATGGATATCCGTAAGTAATCAAAAAGCTTCTGGGTGCTATCTTTCTTGAAATAACATCTACTAATGTTTCTATTAGTCGATTAGGTACTATCTCAAGGAAAAAATTTGTATTATTGTTTTCTTCAATTCCGCAAATAGCCAAGTAGTTTCTCGAGTTTGATCATCAATAGATGTTGAAGATCTTTTTTTACCAATCCGCGAAATTACCGATTCATCGAGCTGCACTCGAACACCCGGTTCTCCTATTCGATAGAAACGATCGTCAATATATTTTTGGAAAATATTGTTAATTTTAGACTTACATCTTATTTAGGTCGATTCAGAAATGCAAGTACTTAATGTAAACGTATAATTCCTCTCATTTAGCAAATACATAAAAACTAAATATAGGAATTCATTTAGGAGTAATTAGAGCCTTTAAAAACATCAGGAAAAATAGAACATTTCTACGGAATTTTTTTAAATTACATCTATAATATATTTGTTTCCTCATACCAACATCAATTTAAATTCAATAGTTTCAACACCATGGCATCTTGCGTCAAAACATTGCTTTTTGTTGCAAACAATTCCCATATCTATTAAAAAACTTGGCGCCTCTTTTTCTGAAATAAATAAAGCCGAATTATATTTGATAAACATGGGTAAACTTATTATTCATATAAAATATTTAAAAATAATAAAAATGCTTTTATTGCGGATAAAATGATTTCATTGCGAATAAAATGCTTTCATTGCGAATAAAATGATTTCCTTGCGAATAAAATGATTTCCTTGCAAAAAATGCTTTCCTTGTGAATAAAATGCTTTTCTTGCGAATAAAATCCTTTCCTTGCGAAAAAAATGACTTCCTTGCGAATAAAATGCCTTCCTTGCGAATAAAATGCTTTTTTTTGCGAATAAAATGTTTTTTTTGCTAATAGTGACCCCTTAAAGAGAACCACTATTCGCAAAAAGAGCCATATCCGCTTTCTTTTGATCGTGCGTAAGGAATTATTGATAATAAACTCATTCGTACAAAAAAAATATCTGCAACTTTTTCTCGAGATGATCAATTACGATAGAATGTTAATTATAAAATTATCTGTTGATCTTAAGGAACCTCATGCATTGACTGTTAATGAGGTAAAATTTAATGGAAGTGATGATTTAACAATTGTTTTTGATAGAATAAAAAATAGGAGGAAAGAAATTTTAGAATTATTAATACCAGATCTCGGGGCCAATTTACTTTAGAATCGGATGCATCAAACCTTGGTATTTGTGCTGTATTTAGACAGAATGAAAGGCCCGTTTCATATATCTCAAGAGTAATGTCAAAGTGGGAACAAAAATATGGTATTACGGAAAAGGAGGTTTTGGCCTCTCTTTGACAATGGGAAAATTCCAGTATTACCTAATAGAGTGAGAATTTACACTTATTACGGGTCATAAAGCTCAGAGTATATGAATTCAAAATTATATTTCGGATCTGCAAGAATAGAAACGAGGGTTCCACAGATTTTCAAGATTTGTTTTGAAGTCATTTATAGAAAAATTAAAACCTAAAAGTATCAGATGCTCTTAGCCGATATTTACCATTAAAGATGAAAATTATCATTATGATATTTCAATAATGAACTACATATAAGTTTGAATCATAGAACGAGAAATAAAAAAAAAGATATGGATACGAATTGAATCTCGGTTTCTTATGAAAAAATAAAAAAGGCTATTTCAAGTTGCATGATTTGTCAAAAGAAATACAAAAAAAATCTTACCCTGGAAATTTGTTATTACATCTTTTTCAAGCAGAGTGGTCTTTGATATCTTGGAAATAAATAAGAATGACTTATTTATTTTGAAAATAGATTATTTTTCTAGAAAGATATTTGGGAAGACAGTTAATTCAAAGGATGCATTGAAAATTACCGAATTCATAATAGGCGTAAATAGTAAATTCAAAATAAATACCCTATTAACTGATAATGGTAGGGAATTTAATAATAAAAAATTAAAATCATTTTGCTCTAAAAAAATTTCTCAAATATTTTAAATACCGTATTACCATAAAAGCAATGTCCGTATTGAAAGAACTTATTTAACAATTAGAAATGCCTAAGGCATGAAAAGAAACCTAATAAGTTCGTTTTGAAAAATATAATTGAAAATTACAATAATTCAATCCGCAGAAGCACGGAAATGTCTCCGAATGAGGCTTTAAACAGTAAAAACTGGAAACATGTTTTAGATAAACAGGAATCTTACAAAGGAGAATTAAAATGCAAGAAGTCTCCATTGGATTGTTTTAAGCTAAATGAAAAGGTTTTAATAAAGAATGAGGCGAAAAAGAATAAAATGGATGGCGAATCTAATGAATTAGGATGAGTGAAAGCAATATTAGGAAGAAATGCATATGTTGTATTGACAAGAGATAATAAGAAATTAGTAAGACATTCTACACAGCTTAAGTCTTTGAAGAAGGGTATGTTAAATGTGTCACATCCTGAGAGACCAAATATCATGGGTGTAAACATAAAGGAGTAACTTCTCCTTTATAATTTGGCTGTTTTCTAAAAATGGTTTGGTAAAGTTGTTTATTGTTGGTATTTAAAGAAGTTTAAAGTTTATTGGTGGAACATTGATGGTAAATATGATTGGCTTTTTAAACTATAAAAGAAGTAAGAATTAAATAAAGATGTCATTTCCGGGAAATTATTTATTTGCTTTTAAAAGGAAGTTTACGGGTTAAGGGAACGGCAAATCAAACCATAAATATGGAATTAAAAATCCATTAACCGGATCAAATATACAAACGTAGAATTCTTCAATAATATAATAAAGCAAGAAATAAGGCAACAAAAGGAGTTTTTCGGTATTAAGACAAAAATTTTTAAATTTAATTTGCTTTAAATTTAATAATAGCCTCAAGAGTTAGTTGCTTTTTGAATATAATTAAATTATAATTAGTTTTGAATTTTTTCTTTTTTTATTATAAATACCTTAAGTTGAATTGAACTGATCGCCACAAGAGGGAAAAGGGACTGATCTAAAATTTGTATTCAGTAAATTTTAATTTTAAAAATTACGGTTAAATAACACGATCTGTAATATAAAAAATTGTAATTTTGAAATTTATTTAAATTTCAAATATTTTTAAAAACAAAATTATAAGAATTTTAGGTTCTAAAAAGGTGGTCAATATCCTAAAAATTAGTAAACCACAATTTGTATAGAATAACACAGCATTTTTATATGAAATGTGCTATGAATCAAATTTAAATCTCTAAACGGAAAATATATTTTTAAAAGCTCTGATATACTCGTGTTTAAAAAAATACTGGTTTTCAAGATTTTTTGTAAATATCTATATATCAGAGCTCTTGAAAAAAATAATTTCATTTTTAAATATATCTTTGATTATAAATAAATTTCATATAAAAATGTTGTGTTCTTTCCGCATAAATTGCGATTTCCCGATTTTTGAGGAGAGTGACCGCCCGTTGTAGAACTTAAAATTCTTATAATTTTGTTTTTATATTTTAAACGTTTTATTTAATATTATTATGAATTTTTAAATTTTTAAAAAATACTCCCTCGATGTAATGACCAGAATAGTAAAATTTGAAAATTCAAAATAAAATATTTTAATATTTTAAATCAATTTTAAATCAATTTTATTTTTAAAATTTTTAATGAACATCCATAGTCTCGTGACATCCATCCTACCATGACAATATATATGTTTTACCCTTATTTTTTGAGGTGACATAGATATAGCCTTACTTCATAGTTAATGTTTTTGAGATAAAAAGATCAAAAATTTAAATTAATGCGAAAATAACTATAAATAGTTTAAGCTTTAAATAAGAGATATTTATAATAAAAAATCCTAAAACATGTTTAATACTAATTCTACCTCTCAACTCCGAACACAAAAGTCCCAATTGCTAATGAAGCCGGCATGTTCTTATATGTTTGATCATCAGGCAAACCTGACAAATTTTCATTCAATAGTAAATTATACTCATTATTTTCAGTTAAATCATTATTATCAGATAACCCATTATTTTCAGATAAACCATAATTAGCAGATAAACCATTATTTTCAGATAACCCTTTATTAGCAGATAATTTATTATTTTCAGATAAACCATTATTTTTGATTTTATTAAAATCTTTTTCGTCTTTAAAATTTTGTGCACTGCCCGTAAAATTTAGATTTTCTGAAGATGAATTATTTTCTTGCGGCAATGAATTAATTTTCGATTGATAAATGCTTTTTAATCCATATTCTATTGGTTTATCGCAATAGAAATTATTCTTTTTAAAAATATAAATTCCACTCCCAATTGTCATCATTGTTGTCATTATTACAGCCAAGCTTTTAAAATAATAAAATGTATTTTTTCGGAACATTTTTATAAGGGTACTTTTGTAGAATGTTTAAATTAGAAAATTAATAAAACAAATAATTGATTTGTTTATATTAAAAGATCTAGTTTATTTTATTAATTATCGCTAAAAAACGAATTATTCATAATTTTGGAAATAGATCAAAATACTTAATCTGTGACATTTACTGTGATCGTTTGGTTTTCACCCGGACTTTGGACCATATGGAAATCAAATCTTTAATACATATGAATAAAACACATAAAAGTTATTTGAAATAAGTGTAAAATTTTAAGATCTCTTCAGATATGTAAATTTCTAAATTTCAACGCTTACATTAAAATATTTAAATATCTGAAGAGATCTTAAAATTTTTAATTAATTTCAAATAACTTTTATGTGTTTTATTCATATGTATTAAAGATTTGATTTCCATATGGTCCAAAGTCTGGATGAAAACCGAATATCCCATATTCTCATGCCTATTATTTTGATGAGAACAAAAGTTTATATAAAAAAAAGAAAGAAAGATTACATATCGATCAATACATAAAATTAATCAAAAAGAGAAAATATTGAGATTAAAACGAAAATATATCACGAGATGTTTATTCAACAAATGACTATCAAAATCTGCAAAGTTAATCGCAAAGGGAAAATATTGAGATCATAATATAAATGATCACGAGAGGAGATTATTAATTTAAATGAATATCAAAATCAGCGAGAGGTAAGGCTAGAAAAAATTAAATAAAATAATATCAGATGATAAAAATGATATATATATATATATATGAATCTAGTAATAAAAATTGATATTTTTTTATGGTTATTGAAATTTATTTATGTACCAAGTCATTTTTTTCAGTACAAAGGTTAATTTGTTACTGTTTTGAACCACAACATGGATTTTTTAGAATAAAACAAAATTAATCCGGACATTTAATGATTCTGGCAATAATTATAAATTTATTTCCCAACATCTTCGATCATTCGATTACAGTCTACCCTCCTAATGACATTTCCTTATGTTCCCTCTAAATAAAACTCTAAAATTAGTCCCGACTCAGTACCTATGTCTCCGTCAAATACGAAAATGCCTTGAACAAAGAAGATGAATTTAAATAAAAAATTGAACGAATGTCTTTATTTAACCAGCTTATAATTTTTGAACGCTTAGTGCCCGGGCAAGTCAGTTAAATTTGGAAAATTTGTATTTTCTGATGGAATAATAAGTTTTCTCTAAATATTTACCTCTAAATTTACACGATATTATAGTATTTTTCATGCTAAGTATTTACCATTTGTTATTTATTGTAGCGCGACAGGCGCGCCACCAATGCCAGATGCACCATCAAGTTCGATTCCACATAATGAATATTTTTTTTATTATATTTTAAACATATATGTGCCAATATCCATAAGCTATAATATAATTAAATTTTTCATTTTATATTTATATAAATATATGAAACAGATAAATTTTATAAAAAAATAAAAATTGAGAAAATAATTTTAGAGATTTTACCTTTTTAAGAATATGTATATTTTATTTCAATTATTGTTGCATTTTATTTTCGAATTATGCCATCTTACCATTAATGAATTTAAAAGAATTTTGAATTAAAAAAATTTAAGCATGATTTTTATTAAGCGACGTTGCATTTTATTTTTACACAATGCTTATTTATTAATGATATTTTTTTACTATTTTATTTTTCCACTAATACCCTTAATATTATGGGTGGAATAAAAAAAATAAATAGTTCTGAAGAACTTATGCTGGTATATAATTATTTAAACAATGGCATTGTTTCGGATTTTACAAGAGGTTTCCAAATACGAGATTTCATAAATAAATATGTATTTTCACATTTATAAACAATTTTTTATATGCAAAACAACCAAATTTACTAAAAAGATACATTTGTTCATTTGAATCAGAAGAAAAAACGGCAAAGAGACAATTCGCCTATAGGCGAATTGTCGTTATATTCACCAAAATAAAAAAAGGCGACAATTCGCCTAGAAACGAATTGTCTGAAGTTATAAACTAATACAAACTCATAAATATAAAAAATAAAAACTCGTAAAAATGTTGACTAGTAACAGTTATTCAAAAAATTATTTGATAAAATGTATAAAAAATATGTTTTATCATTATAAAAGGCATAAATTATGTAAAAAAATACGTTGCTGACTCATGCTGAGTCCAGAGAAAAGTTTACCCTAAAAAAAAGTAAAAATATAAAGGATTCATGAAATCATTTTACTAATTGAAACCTCAATTTTTTGATAAAATTGATTTGTTACCATATTTAGTAATTGTGCATCCAGTAATATACTAAATATAGTAATAAACCAATTTTAAAAAAATTCAGGAATATTAATTAGCAAAATAATTTAATGGATCTTTTTTATTTGTACTTTCTATTAGTTGAACTTTCTGGTATCTAAATCGAGTAAGCCCCAAATTATCTGCTCAAATTTTACACATTTTAAGAGGTTGCGTGTTTATTATAAAAATTTTCTTTTTTTTATTCGATATTTTATTTTTTATGTGTTTTTGTCTATATCTATACAGCTTAACAATTTTCTGTTATCAGAATATTTATGTAATATTTCTATTCTCACACAGCATTCAGGACTCAATAAAAAAACATAAAATTGTCATTTATAAGTGAATAAATATTGATTCCTGATATGAATGAGCTTTATTCCTCGATATAATACTTATTCCAAATATAAAACATAATTTATTCTCTTATAAATGGCATATATATATTTTGAGATCTAAATCCCGTGTTACGACTGTTATCTCTATCACTTTCACTTTGATACAATTTAATTTTCATTATATTTTTTGTAGTCGAATTGTCGTCTTTTTTTTATTTGGCGAATATAGCGACAATTCGCCTATAGGCGAATTGCCGCTATACGATATAAACAATTTTTTATATGCAAAACAACCAAATTCACTACAAAGATACATTTGTTCATTTGAATCAGAAGAAAAAACATTATAATCTCTGAAAAACACTTACCTAGTCACATGGGAATGAATAAACTTAAGAATTTAGTTGATAAAGAATATATTGAAATTAATCTCGCGACATTTCTAATTTTATATCATCGTGACGAACATGTAACAGCGAAAATAAACCACAATTTTCAAATAAAATAGTACCCCTTGTTGTCGAAGATGTTCATCAGCGCATAATGGGAGATCTGATAGATTTTAGTATGTGCTCCAATTTTAATTCGGGATACAAATATCTTTTTGTTTTAATTGATTTTTTTAGAAGGTTCGTATTTATTTTCCCTATTAAAGAAAGAAATGGTCATACCATTTCGAATATCTTAGAAAATATTTTTTATAAGGGGAGACAATGGACTTTATACACACCGATAACGGTCGAAATTATTGTAATTCAGATGTTGTTAATTTGTGTGAAAGGTTTAATATGAAAATAATTCATGGTCGGCCACCTCATCCACAAACACAGAGACAAATTGAGAGATTAAACAAAACTTTTAAGGAACGCGTAAGATTGACTCTTTGAAATAATTCTTATGAATGGACTAAGGTTTGTAATGAAATCGTTTACCAATATAATAATTCGGTTCACAGAGCCACGAAGAAAAGCCAATCGACGTATTCCGTGGTATCGATATTATCAATAAAAAGATAAGTCCCGTTTCATCTGATAATACTTCAATACAAAATTAAGCAAATATTAATTTAAGAAAATATGTGTCGAAATATGGCAATTCAAATAATGAAAAAAATTTAATAGAATTTAATGTCAATGATTCAGTACTTCTGATAAAAGATTTTGATAAAAATAAAAAAAAGTAAGCTTAATCCTCTCAATTCAATTTATTATGATCCAATTTATACAATAATACAGGTATCAAATGGTGTTTTGAAAATAATGGATAGTTATGGAAATCATAAAGTAGTAGTTAACTCAAGTGTGAATAAGATGGAAGAGAATTAAATCAATTTAAATTAATTTTTTTATCATTTTATATAATAAAAACTCTTTTTTTTTAAGATTAATATATGTCGATACTTAATATCACTCGCTTATTAAAATTATTCATGCTTTGATAATTAATTAAATAGGGTGGAAAAATAAAATGGTAAAAAATTATCATAATTAAATAAGCATGGTGGCAAAATAAAATGCAATGTCGCTTAATAAAAATCATACTTAAATTTTTTAATTCAAAATTTCTTTTTAATTCATTAATGGAAAGATGGCATAGTGGAAAAACAAAATGGACTATTATTAATAAATGTCGCGCGCACAGCGCGCGACATGCGTCCAGCCCGCTCATGTTCGATTCCTGCGGAGGTTTTTTTATTTTTAATTTTTAATTTGTAGTATTTAATTGTTAATTTTTAATATTGATTTTTTAATTTTTGATTTTGATTTTTCTTATTTTTAATTTAAAATATTTATTATATATATTTAATTTTCAATATGAATTTTTAATATTGAATTTTTAATATGAA
>SDVU01000748.1:0-10903 GCA_016256075.1 Dictyocoela muelleri | reverse complement strand
ATATTTTGAAAGATCTCGTGATTTTGAGCTTATTTCAAATAAGAATCATGTTGTATGCTCATAGGAATGGGAGTTTACTCTTTTTAGTGGGGGCCCGGTAAGAACCAAAATTTATATTATTTTATACGCAATTAATATATGAAATTTAGAATAAAAATAAAATATTTAGATCTTGCCCAAAACTTTCACCCCGGGAAAAAATTTGGGGCAAAATCCGAAAATATTATTTTTGTCATATTTTTGAATAGTAGCTTGAAATCACCAAACTTTTGTTATTTAATTTCATAATCTTCCCACTGCCTTGGTTAAGAGAAAAGTTATACTTCTTTTTAAACCTATAAATCCAGCGATTAGAAAAAGCAAATGTATCTTCTTCATTTGTAAAACTAGAGTGAGGGTTGATTTACGCGTAATTTTTTTGACTTTAGGTTTAAAATTTGTTTCAAGATAAATCCTTTATGTCCTTTGATCATATATATCCATCTCTCAGACGCTATTTAAATTCAACCTGTTTAATAAGTCTTGGTACTTAAACGCCATCATTGTTTAGCAGACATGCATTTTTTATTGATTCCTACGAGTTCATATAAGATATATCGTACTATGACGTTCCTTTGATATTTAAATGCATTTTTTTATTGATTCCTACGAGTTAATATAAGATATATCGTGCTATGACGTTCCTTTGTATTTTAAGACTAAAAATTTCAGCTATTCTAGCATTATTAGTCTGAGTAAACGTCTTTTTCTAACCAGATAGCTCAGTGGTTAACACTCTTAATGAAAATTTTATGTATCGTGGTTCGAATCCCGCTGACGTCACTCTTTAATAAATAATGAGGGAATGACATTAAGTGGCATAACTATATAATTATAGTATAATATACAAAGTTGTCCCAATGTGGTATAGCTGATTAAGATTTGGTCAAATCTTTTATAGTAGAGCAGAATGGAGTCTCTTAGGCGTGATGATGAGTGCGACGACACATCTAGGCAAAAAGTAGTGAAAAATAAAAATTCATGAAAAACCCTCTAATTACCTGTATTCTGCCGAATCATTGATAAAAGGAAAATCTCGTATACAGCTGGGCTTCTGGGTAGCTTAGGAGTGACGTATTGTTATATTGGAATCAAGAATAAAAGGTCTTAGACACAGGTAAGAGACCACTCTCCGGGTTGGCAGCTATAGATGTTGCCAACATGTAATATATATATATCGTCTTTTTCTAATCTATTATCTCTTTTTATTTTTAAAGACAATCTTTTTTTCATTTTTAAGGGTTAATTTTTTTTTAATTTTTTTGAAGAAAAAAATCAGAAAATTCCTCGAGAGTCGAAAATTCCACAAGTTATTACAAAAATGAAGTTTATTTTATTTTTGGAAATCTAAAGATCAGACGGTCGGGAAATTTCTCAGGTAGAAAATTTTGTGATGTGAAAATTTCTCGTTATGAACTATATACCACATTGAATCAACTGTATAATCACAACGATTTATACAACGATTTATACAACGATTTATACAACGATTTATACAACGATTTATACAACGATTTATACAACGATTTTGAATAAATTTTAAATAAAGTTAAAGATTTTAAACCAAATAATTTTTACTTTAAAAATAATGAATTTTAATAAATTTTTAATTTATATAAATATTTTTAACTTCCCATAAAATACTTTCATCAATTCATTAAGAAAGTCAATTTTAACTTCAAATTAATAAATTAATAATTTTAACTTCAAATTAATAAATTTAACTTCAAATTAATAAATTTAACTTCAAATTAATAAATTTAACTTCAAATTAATAATTTTAACTTCAAATTAATAAATTTAATTATTATTCTCCTTTTTAATTTCCTTAATAACATTAAAAACATTTTCAAGTTCAGAATTAACTTTTAAATCTCGCCAATTTTCAATAAAATAATAAAATTCCTCATCTTTAAAAATAATATATCCACCAATAAAAATAAAATAAATTCCATCTAGTTCACCTATTATTGATTTCCATCGATTATTAAATATTTTTAAGTCACAAGATATTAAAAGTCTTCGCACTTCATCATTTTCTTTTTTAAGATTGTTATATTTTTTTAATAAGTCGTCATTATTTTTATTATTATTATCAATATTAATATCATTATTAATTTTATTATTAATATTATTATCATTATTAATATTATTATCATTATTAATATTATTATCATTATTAATTTTATTATCAATATTAATAACAATATTATCATTTTTATCATCATTAGTAATATCATTTTTGTCATCATTAGTATTTTCATTTTTATTATTTTCATTTTTAATATCATTTTTATCATTCTTTAATCTTCCTAATAAACCTTCAATTCTAAATTTTTCTTTTTTTAAGTCCCAACTCTTTTTTTTCAATAAATTTTTCTCTCTCTCAGTGTATCGAATAAAATTAATATTATCGTTCACAATTCTTTTAATCTCGGAAGTCTGTAAAACACAATTCAACATGAAATAAATAAATTCTATCTTTAAGTTTAACCTCTTTTCAAGAATATTCAGTGGAAATGGTGATTTCAATTTAAACGTATTTTCTATATCATAAATAAAACTTGATAATGCTGTTATGAAGTTCTTCTGGGTTAGTGCAATTCTAAACCATTGTATTCGGGTAAATTTGGATTTCTCTTTAGAATTTACTTTTTTTATTCCTGGGTTTTCGTTTATTAGAAGTATTTCATCATCATTAATATCTCGATTATCATTTTTAATATCTTTATTATCATTTTTAATATCTTTATCATCATTAATATCTTTATTATCATTTTTAATATCTTTATCATCATTAATATCTTTAGTATCTTTATCATTTTTAATATCTTTAATATTCATACAATGATCATCATTAATTTTGTTATTATCATCATTAATATTTTTAATATCATCATTAGAATCTTTAGTATCTTTATTATCATTTTTAATATCTTTATGATCATCTTTATTATCATCATTAATATCTTCATTATCATGATCATCTTTAATCGCATTATTATCTAGACTCATGTTATCTTCAAAACCTTCCATAGCAAGTTTTAAAATTTCTTCCATACCTTCACTCCTACAAACTTTATGCTCGTCAATTATCAATGACAAAAATTTCTGCAAAATATCAGGCACCAATTCTTCAAACGCATGAATATCTTTTAAATCGCATAAATTTATTTTTAATTGTTCATTGAAAATTTCAACAAACGCATAAATTTCAAGATAATGATCCATATTGATTTCAGGTATTACAAATTTTTCCGACTTTATTGAATCAAGAATTGTTTTTACTGGTTTTTGTTTCATTATCTGAATATTTATTGGTATTTGATTGTTATTAAAAATGTAATCATCCAGACATACTCTTTTGTTTTTATCGACAGGTCTCTTACTCTTCTCAATCGATTTATGCGCACTAATTTTATTTAAACTTGCATAAAATTCATCAGAATATATTTCACCATTCCGGATTGATTGTTCAGCTTTTATAATATTATTAAGCAATTCATCGTTATTCGTTGAACTACCATTATTTTTAATATTCAAACGATTTATATCATTATTTTTAATATTAATTGATCTACCATTATTTTTAAATTCATCCTGTGAATCATTAAATAAATTTCTCTGACCATAATTATTCATTTCCATCTTCACTGCTTGTAATTCTTTTTCAAGTTCAATTTTCATTTCCGTGATTTTTTGATTTTTATTGATTAATTTGGCAACTGATTTGAAGTGACTATTGCTGGGGATTTCATGCGATAAATTATTTTTGTAATGATAGGTAAAGTCATTGGTAGTAGCATTAAACTTAAAATTATTATTAAAATTATTATTATTAAATAGAGTAGTATTAAAATTATTATTAAATTGAGTATTATTAAAATTATTAAATTGATTATTATTATTGTTTAATTGATTATTATTATTGTTGAATTGATTATTATTATTATTGAATTGATTATTATTATTGTTGAATTGATGATTATTAATAATTTTACCCTTAATAAGATTATTCTTTGTAGGCTGATTTTTTGAAGAATAATTCTCAATTCTTTGAAAGTTCGTAAAATTATTTTCAACTTTGAGGTCACTTTCAAGGATCATTTTCTTGATATTTGGAATTAGGACTCTTCCAAATCTTGATTCTTCAGTAACACTCAATAAAAAATTCATAATATCACTTTTCTTAATAATCTCGTCTCTTTTAAGTTGTTGTGGTGTAAATATATATTGTTGATTGTCGATTTCTAGTTTAATTGTTTTGGGTGTAACTGAGATTACTCTGCCTTGAAGTTCTCTATTATTGTTTTCTATTTTATGATTGTTTTCAATTTTATGATCATTTTCTGATATTGAATTGGTGGGTATGATTGAGTTTTTGATAGTTACAAGCTCATTGATTGCAAATGATGATTGTAGGTTATGATAGAGAGCATCAACAATTTCATAAAGGTTTTTTGTAATGTTGGCGACGAAATATTTTATTATGTGCTTTCGGAGCGGTATTGATTTTATCATGAGGGGGGTAAGAAATTAAAAATTAATAGTTTGGCTGGATTTACAGTTTTAAGACGGGAAAAATTTTTGCATTTTAAAGGTTTAAATCTCGAGATTTTAAAGTTTTAAATTTTCGCATTTTAAAGGTTTAAATCTCGAGATTAAAAGAAGTTAAGATTTGTGACGTGTAATTACATTCTAATTTAAATCAAAAATTAAATTTATTTTTTTTTGTATTTAATAACAAATTAAATTCTGAAAATATATTTCTTAATCATTTTTAAACATAAAATTTTTTTCAGAGGTTAGAGTAAGGAAATGCATTGTGTCAATAAAAAGAATTCAATAAATATTTTTACAAAAATTATTAAATATAGACATCCACATTATGTTGACCGTGATATTTGGTTTTCAAAAATATATTATTTTTAAGTGTGATTTTATAAATTTTTAAAGTTAAAATTTTAAGTTTTTTTTATTTTTTTTTATTTAAAATTTTATTATTTTTATACAATCAGAAAATTCCATAATTGCTGGATAACGAGTTAGCTATAACCGGGTATTTAAACATTTAGATCTTGGTATTCGAGTTATAGTCATTCTCTAGTTACGCAGAGGTCTGGGTTTAATGTGATTTTGTAAATAAGAAAGATTCTACAGACTATATGTGATTATAACTTTTCAGAAATTTTTCATACACTACATTGTTGTAAAGATATGTCAAAACATTTATCTCTCGGCGTCGCATTCATCTCAAAACATTAGAAATACTCTTCTGTTGGATATTACCAACTGACAATATAGATAATTCCCTACCCCGAAAGTTGTTTCTAACTAAAGTCTTTAGACCTTTGGTTCTAGTCGTGTAGGTATTCATTACTATTGAGCTCATCAGGCGCCCGGATGCAATTTTTTTAAGACTTATTAAGATATAGGTAATTAGAGACTTCCATGATTTTTTCACTAACTCTTTCTGTAATGCGGTCCTTACTCATATCCAAACCTTACAAAATCTTTCATTATTGATTTCAAATTAAAACAACCCTAATTAAGCTTTTCTAAATTGAATATTAATATATAATAGTAAAGTTTTAAAGTTTTTTACCGACAATCCTATTCCTAATTATTTATTAAAGTAAAGTCGGCGATATTAAAACCAGATACTTAAATGTTAAATTCGAGGTGTGTAATTACTGAGCCACTCAGTCCATACAGAATTTAATATAATAAATCTTATAAAAAATCAGTAATTAAATCAAAAACTCAATTAATAAGCAACTGAATTATTCAAAATAATAGACCCGTTATCCTAGAATTATAGATAATTTTCTTAGAGTTATAGACACATTTTATCTGAGTTATAGATCTATTTTAACAGTGTTATGGACTTTTTATGTGTTGTATCCACATTTTTTGTTTTATACCCATTTTTTAATGTTTTAAAACATTTTTATCCACTTAATGAATTTTTGGTTCTCCAACGGGTTAGTCACCCCCCCTCTTTTTTAGAAAATCGTCATCCGTAAGAGGAAATTAAATAATTCTTATTTGAAATAAGCACCAAATCGCGAGTTATCTCTAGTTATAATATTTTTAAGTTTTTATCAGCCAAATATGGAAGTTTTCAAAAATATTATAACTAGAGATAACTCGCGATTTGGTGCTTATTTCAAATAAGAATTAATTAATTTCCTCTTACGGATGACGATTTCCTAAAAAAAGGGGGGGTGACTAACCCGTTGGAGAACCAAAAATTCAATCTTATTTAATTCCGAAAAGATATTTGAGTTTAGGTACCAAATAGCTTTGAAACTACTGTAAAATTAAGATGGAAAAAAACTAAAACAAATACAAATATACTAATATTTATAAATTTCAATAAAAAGTACGTTTATTGTAAAAAAATGCTTGGACATTTATACTTTTCTACTAACCAAATATGTAAAAATAAAAATTTTTAATAAAAAAAAACCAATCCAGAATCTTTGAACTACAAATAATCGGTTATCTGTGATTTTTGGGTTTATTGTCATCCTAAATTCTACACCGGATTAAAAGGAGTCAATAACAGAATTTATCTTGCGTTTTTTATAGTATATTTCAATTATTTTAACCAAGAAAAAAAATTGATAATGAACGGGGTAGTACAGACATTTCATTTGATCTGATATTTATAGGTTTTTTTAGGTGAGCCCATTTTTGTATAAATATTTTGCAATGTATCAATAATTTCGTAAAAGATTTTAACAGTCCGGTTAATCGAGTTAATAACTCTGGGAAAATATGTTTATAACTCTGGGAAAATATGTCTATAACTCTGGAAAAATATGTCTATAACTCTGGAAAAATATTTCTATAACTTTAGTAAAAGAGGTCTATGACTTTAAGTAAAGGGGACTATAACTATGAAAAACCCTGAAATTGAAATTATTTAAACTTTAAAATTAATATCAAAAAATCAATTAATTTGTTTAATGAAAAATTTACCCTGTGACTTTTAAATTTTACTGAAAAATTTACCCAGTCACTTTTATTTTTTAATGAAAAATTTACCCGGTCACTTTTATTTTTTAATGAAAATTTTACCCGGTCACTTTTATTTTTTATTTACATTCACGAATTTTTCTTAAATTCATTAATGTTTTTTTTGAATTTTACATTAAAACATTACGGTCACTTTTAGTTCTGAGGGTCTTAATAAATTGACATATAAATATTTTTGAAAAAAAAAAATAAATGATGGATGAAACAATAATATAAACCCTTTTATATAGTTTTTTATGCCCGGTCATTTTTATTCCTGGTCACTTTTCGTGCCAACAGAGATAACTCTTATTTCACGTTTGTGCAAATAATATTTATGAATTTTTTAGACAACGATTTTTTTTTAAAAATGAAAGGGTGAAATGCAAGTTTAATAACCAGAAGTTCCCCTTCTCTTTGATATATGAGTTTTTAAAATTGATTTTTTTTTCTATTAGTCGGAGCCCCTAAAATTTTGCCGATTTGACATCTCATAAATTTTGAAGAGTTGACGCCTATAAATTTTGACAAATTAGTCTTTTCTAATTTTTACGAGTTAAAGACCTATAAAATTTTGCGGGTCGGCGTCAACTCGCCGAGTGGGAGTTGACACCGGCTTTAAATGTAAGGTTTAAATTACAAAATAAGAGGGTTTGAGTAAAAGTTGATGTATAGTATTTTTTAAATATATATCCAAGTTTATTATGACGAGTTTGCGTCAGAAAATTTTGACGAGTTTGGCGGCATCTCGCCTAGCGTCGAGTTGATGCTTTGTCAGAAGACTTATTGACATATATATTTTGAGATATATGCTGAATATAAATGAAGGAGAGTAGACATTAAAAGCCATATTGAATTAATAAATAAATATATTTTATTACATTCTGTTGATGTGTACATAGGGGTTATTTTTTTAAAAAAAGTAAAACCCTATTTCAGCCATCGGAAATGCACCAAATCCAATAAAATATTTTTTAACTTTTGATTTAATAGGCCGATGGGAGAACCATAGAACTCTATTGATCGATTGGCTATTTGGATACTGTGTTTAGAGTCGTTACACTCTGTTCAAAAATCTTAAAAATTTTTGATAGAAAAAATAATATTTCTATAGTAGTTATTGTCAAAGGCGATAGAGATTCAAGGCCGTAGAGATTCCACTCCATTAATGTTTAAAAAAATTTTATAAAATTATTTAATAATTTCTTGAAATTATTAATTATTACTAGGGGTTATACAAAAAATAAATCAAATATTTTTTAAAAAAGTTTTTTTTATTTGTATTAATTATTTTTTAAAAATTTTTGTATTTGTATTAATCATTTTTTAAAAATACATTAAAAGGCTTAAAAACTGTTTTAATTAATTTCTAAAATTTTTAAGCCCTTTAATGTATTTTTAAAAAATAATTAATACAAATAAAAAAAATATTTAATTTATTTTTTGTTTAGCCCCTAGTAATATTTAATAATTTCAAGACATTATTAAATAATTTTATAAAATTTTTTAAACATTAATGGAGTGGAAGCTCTACGGCCTGGAATCTCTATCGCCTTTGACAATAAATGTTATTAATTTATGAAAACTGTATTTAAGAAGCCTAAATCAAAGAATAACGAAACGTATAAAGTTATGATGAAATTTCGGATTTGAAGAAGTATTTTTTTTAAAAAAGAGTAGATAGAAATAACGTAGATTCGCAAAATATTTGTCATATTGATAGTATCCGCAGTTAAAGAAAGCATTGCGTATTCTAATGCATCATAATTCGAAATATAGCAGTATTTCACAATATTATAAAAAATATCATCAATGAGTATCTGGAAAGACATTGCAAAGGAAGTTTGCATGACTTTATCAGTTAAAATAAATAAATAAAATTTACTTCAATCATATATATATATTTTTGCAATTGTGTAATTTTCATTGCATTTTCATTTTTTACATATTATTTTAGAAATTTGTGTTGTAAAAGCCGCCTCTGAGTGTACTGCCACACGCCTTGTAATAAAAATTTCTGATTGACAGAAATAAAACTTAAGACATATGTTTTAAGGGTTAAATGTCTGTTGGTTTTCAAAATAAACGGTACTGTTCCATTATAAAAAGCCACTTTTACCCCATAAAATCCGAGGAGAATAAAAACTGTAAATTAAACAGGTGTTTATTTTTCTTTCAAAATTCTTAGAATGATTTTCTTTCTTTTAAATAATCTATATTTAGCTCTATTTATGTTCTAGTCCCGAAGGGACTAGAACATAAATAGAGCTAAATATAGATTATTTAAAAGAAAGAAAATCATTCTGGGAATTTTGAAAGAAAATAAACACCTGTTTAATTTACAGTTTTTATTCTTCTCAGATTTTATGGGGTAAAAGTGGGTTTATAAAATTTTACATTTTTTTTATTTATTAATAAAAGTTTTTTTTTAACAACCTTTAAATGAAGTCATATAAAAATCTTACATATTTAAAAAAATATAATGATATTGTTGTAAAAAGAACAAATATATGTACTGATCAAGCTAAAAGCGTATAAATATTTCATGAAATATGATTTATTCATTTTGATGTATCTCATAAGCGAAATTTTGTGGATCCTGAAACAGGTTGTCATACTTAAACATTTAAAATCTTGGAATCGCTCTTAAAAATGTAATATGGAATTCCAAGAAAATGTCTTGAAGCATATGTCGAGATAGCTACATACAATTTTAATGATAAAAGTATTTCAATTGAAAATATTATGAAATTATTAAAATAAAATTCTTTATTTAATTTTATATTACTTAATTGCTAATATTACAGTATTTGCAAAAAATATATTATATCAAGTGTTTTTGTACAATAATGGTACTGCTATCATAAAAAGCCACTTTTACTCCCTAAAATCCGAGGAGAATAAAAACTGTAAATTTAAAAAGGTTTATATTTCTCTCAAAATTCCCAGAATGGATTTCTTTTGTCATAAAAATCTTTATATACTTAAAAAGGAAAAATTTCCCTTTCAGGGGAATTTTTCCATTTTAAGTATATAAAGATTTTTATGACAAAAGAAACCCATTCTGGGAATTTTAAGAGAAAGATAAACCCTTTTTAAATTTACAGTTTTTATTCTCCACGGATTTTAGGGGGTAAAAGTGGCTTTTTATAATAGAACAGTACCAAATAAACATATTAATTGTGTGTTTTTTATAATTATGCATTTATAAAAGAGATATTTTATATGACCAGATAGTTTAATGAATATACTCTTTAATTTAAGATTTAAGTATCGAGTTTTGAATCACTTTGGCGTCACTTTAATAAATAATTAAGAAATGAAATTAATCATCATTAATTTTGAATAATTACGTGTTTTATCTCGAATATTATGAACCCAAGATGATACATCATACTATTTTTTATTACTTGAATTCTAAAGTGGGAACTAGAATGTTATTATCAGACGATTAGGGTCGGTCATTTTAGCGCAAAATTAATTTTTTTTAATTTAGACCCCTATGGTTTTTATTTTTCGTCGTTTTTTTTCGAAAAAGGGTACATAAAAATGTCATATCCTATAAAAATTTCACGTATGATGAAAATTCAAATATTTAAAATTAAAAAAATAAGAATTAAATTTAATAATTGTCGCGCGCGAAGCGCGCGACATGCGAAAAGTGACCGGGTTCGAATCCGGGCGAAGCCTTTTTTTTAATTTTTTTAATTTTTTTAATTTATTTTTATTTTTTTTTTTTCATTTTTATTTTTTTTAATTTTTAATTTTTTTTTATTTTTTTTTTTTATTTATTTTATTTTTTTTTTTTTTATTTTTTTTTTAAAATTTTTTTTTTATAATT
>SDVU01000747.1:0-10911 GCA_016256075.1 Dictyocoela muelleri | reverse complement strand
TTTATTAATGTGAAAATCTATTTTTTTTATTTTTGAAATTTTTAAATATTCTAATTTTCTAATAAATATAATAAAAAAAATATTAAAAAACCAAAAATATATTTTTAAAAAAAATTAAAAAAATAAAAAAAATCAAAACAAGGGGAAACCCTTGGGTGTGGCCCTTAAAACAGACAAGACCCGAAAAAAATATGAAAACGGAATTTAAAAAAATTTATATTGCATATCTTAGTACCAATATTGTTCGTTGTAACTTAAAGGGATATAAAAACGCGTTTTATTGAGAAAGTAAAATTAATGAAGCTAGATGGCGATGATCTCTTTGTTTTCGATAAGAATAACTATATAATATTTGTAGGGATGTGGAAATTGTAAAGGCCAAGACAATTTTTTAAAACATAAACAGGTACACATATGTGCTGATAAATTATACAAATAATTTTAAGTGATTATATATGAAAAAATCGATATTTAATAAGGAAATATGTAATTTACTGTAAGGTCTGCAGACTCGCATCTGTGTTTAGAAATATTTTACTTTTAATTATGCTTATACAAATAAAAAAAGAAAGACTATTAATTGATTTAATCGACCTAAAAATATGAAGACAAAGACGACAAGTTTAAGTATATAATGACATTTTAGAAACGTATTCGAATTTCGTTTATTAATCAAGAATAAAAACAGTATTATTGTTTCCGATAAGTTAGACGAGTTACACGTAGCTGAGGGGAAATGTAAAATATTCTATATTAATACGGATCTGATTTTTTAAATTCAGATTTGAAATTTTTTAACAAATATAATATGATTCACGCAAAGGATCGGCCTAGATATCTTAAATCTTATAGAAAAATTTAACGGATCCATAAAACGAAGATTAGCCTAACAGCTTTATGGTTTGCCTAAATATGGATTTATAAATTTTGCGATAATGTTTATTAATATAATAATGCTATCATTGTATAACATCTAAATCTTAATTCGAAATATTTAGGAAACTTTATATTACTAAGAAAAATATTACAAATGCAAACAACAATTTTTAAGAAAAGAAAATAATCGAATAAATAAATAATTATTCGAGTAAAATCTATTAAAACCGAAATTCACCTAAATAAATTAAATAAGAGATCGTGTATTGGTTTATATGGATTGCGATAATGATAAAAAGAACGCGAAAGCAAAATCTCGACTCCGATTATTTTGAAAGTATTGTGCTGCCTCGATAAAGTTGAGACACGGCCGTATTTAAAGTATGTGCTCAAGATGTATATATCTTCATATTGCTCTTGCTTCTAGCACGATTGAACTTATGCTTCTTTGAAGCGTTAAAATTAGAGTTAATAAATTTAGAAGGCGTCTATTTATTTAATAAAGTTTCTTAAATACTTTTACTCCTTTATTTTTTATAATAATAATTTTACTCCTTTAGTAATCTCCTAAATAATTTAACAAATGTGATTGTCTATTTTGGGTAAAAGCAGATAGAGGTGCATTACAGTATATTTATTGTTTTCAAAAAATAAAATGAGATGATTGAGGTTGATGATGTAAACGGTGGCGAGAAAACGGTTTCGATATACCGTTATAAAAAAATTTAATAAAATAAATTGCTTAATTTTCTATATATTTACTTTTGAAGTTTTTTTACAAAAATATATTATTGTCAGATTAATTGATTTTTCAAATAAATTTCTTTAATTTTACTAGAAGGTAGCATTTTAAAAACCAAAATTTGTAATTGTCGTGTCCGCGTAGGGGGCTAAGACCTGTTATAAACCTATGATAGGTTGAATATATGTTAAGGCCTTTGTGATGACTTTTCCCTTCAGATTTAGAAGAAGATTTAAATTTAAAGGTTTGGGTAAAAAGCATGTTTATTTAAATGTCTTTTACTATATACCTTTAAAATGAATGTAAGTATTAATGTAAACACATTTACCCCTTTTATACCTTAATCGTCATTTTAATCCTTTTATATCAAAACCAATCAATTCAATTCTCAACAATAACTGTCTGTACTCTTTTACACGACAGTAATAATAGTAAAATTTGTTTTTAAAGCGTTTTATTAAAATTAACTGAAAAATCACTTTTTAATAATTAAATTAAACCGCCTATTATTCGCGCGTCTTAATAAATAGAATTATGAAAAATCAATTTTTAATAATGAAATTTAACTATGTGTTTTTCGCTGCGAAACACATCATTAATAAATTGTTATATTTTTTTTAAAAAAAACCCTTAATAATAGACTGTGTGTTTTTGGGCGGTGTGTTTTTATGGCTGCTTACAATAAATATTTTATTTTAATGACAAACAATAATATAAGTTTACTGAGAAGAGCGGGGTTCAGATAGCTCTATGATAAACATCCTTGAATATAAATGAAAGTCTATATTTTAAAATCATGCTTGTGTCACTAAAAAAATAATTGGAAAGAACATAAAGTGGTCAAAAACCATACAAATATAGTATTAATATCAACTTTTTTCAGTGTGGTAAAGCTGGTTAATACTTCTTCTAATATGTTAATGAACTATAAAGGGCTCTGTTATGTGTGTATATGAGTAAGGCGACGCATCTCGGCAAAATTAGATAAAATATCATGAAAAAGCCTCTGATTCCCTTTATCCTGTTAGTCATTAATAGAAAAAATTTGCGTATATAGCTAGAAATTTGTGTAAATAAAGTTTTAATATTACCTAACACCTGGAATAGAAAATAAAACGATTACAGTTGAAGACAACTCACTGGTGTAGAAATTATAGATATTGTGAGAATTTAATATATATAAATACAGTGCAACTTCTTATATGCGGCGATTTTTTAAAAAAGTATTCGAATGTGAGGTTTTTAGTGAAGGATAGGTATTTTTTCGATCCTTATTTTAACATAATTCAGGTTAAATTTCATAAAATTTATTTTTAAAAATATTTTAAATTCTTTATTCTCATATTTTTTCGAGATAACAGTAATTTTACTTCCTAATATAAATTTTTATCTCCATTCCTTAATAAGTTCTATTTATAACTTAATAAATTATTTAAGCTTTGCGAAAGGAAGCTTTTCTGCAATACGATATAATTTATCGAAAAATGACAAAGCTTATTTTATAGATTCTCTAGGGGCTATGTGGTTTTAATTTTTCAATATTATTTTTTTCATTTATTTAAAACTCTAAATACTCTTCAAATACCTTTTCAAATGCGTTATAAACAACCTTTAAAATGTTAGTTTCGTTAGTTTCACAAATAAAAGTTCGATTTATTAGCACCTGCAAGACTTTCTTTCTCAAAGTTAGTGATTTTTTATTTGATGAAGCTATCTAAAGCGATATAAATTTATATAATAGTGTCTTTTATGTTTATTGAATTCAATCATGTTAGGTCATTATTCAATAAATCATAATCGATTGAATTAATGAGTGCATTAAAATAATGATATTTAAAAGCTTTGATTATACCCATGTCTAATGGTTGTATTAAAGAAGTAGTATTTTTTAGAAAAATAGTAATTCGACGTTGCTTATATTTATATTTAGATGACTGGTCATTATCTAAGAGTGAGAAAAATTTTATATTTTTTAACATGTTTTAATTAAGTTGTGTGAGATATGTTGAAAACAAATTACTTGTCATTTATGCTTTTAAAGAATGTGTATAAATTATACTCATTTCTTCAGTTGAGAAATTTCTTAAAGGTATAGGAGTTTTATAATGACATATAACAATAAGATTTAATTTTTCACCAATAATGCTGCAAGTTAATAATACTGTTATGCGAGTTTTATTAAACTTTATACCTTTACAAGTGTCATTAGATAAAACATAGTTTTTACGCACGCTTTTATAATACAAAGCGGTTTCATCACAATTAAAAATGTCTTTTTGGCTTTATCTTTTCTCTAATTGGCTTTTTTTTCCCTAAAATTGCCTATAAATTCGTATCAGAGGATTTTGCTTCTCAGGATAAACCTTTAAACGATAGATATGTCGTTTTCTAAACTTCTTCAACGACTTTTTATAGCTTTAAATTACATTTTTGTAATTGCAGCTATTTTTAAAGATATTTTTTAAAAAGGGCCATTTAATAGAATACCTCTTATTCTTAGTCTCGAAAAGGCTTTTAAAATCTGGTTGTCAAGTTTTTAACTTCATTGTGAGTTTCTTTATAAATTTCAACGTTGTATTCTATTTCTTGTCTAAGGCGCGAATCAAGTAGTGCCTTTTTAGTCTTGAAACGCTACCCTTTGAAATTTTGTATTTTTTGCTAGATATATTTCAGATAAACATTTTTTGTAAACAAAATCATCTTCAAAGTTTTTTTTTCTTCTTCAGATAATTTTTTTCATAAGGGGTTAAAAGAAATTTTTTTTATGTCCAAAAAAAGAATGAATTTACACAATTAATAAAATATCAACATATATTTGAACGTAAAAAACCTATTTATAAAAAATAAACCTCAATATAGAGGTTTTAGTTAAGAGAGGCCTCGGGGCTGTGGGCTCCCCTAAAAACCTTAAACTGTATATAGTAATATCTTAAGTTTTGGTTAAAAAAACCTGTTTATAATTTAAATTTAGCAATTTTAACTAATATGTGATTTTTTGTTTTATCTAGGGCCGCAAAAAGATTTCTAATAGGCCACAGTTTGCTCTCATCTGCTATAGAGCATCTTTATGATGTATTTAATACTAAAAAAACATAAAAAAAGGATGGAAATATACATTTAAAGCAATAATACTCTCACTTCTGTGTGCCTTTTTTTCAAAAAGAGTCTCTTTTTTTGTCCAAACGAAAAAAATGAAAAAACATCTTAATAATAAAAAATAAGAAAAGTGTATTGATAAATAGTATATATATATTACATGCTGACAACATCCATAGCTGCCAACTCGGAGAGTTGTCTCCTACCGCGTCTATGTCCTTTGTTTTTTGGTGTTCCAATAATATGTCACTTCATAAGCTACCTAGAAGCCCAGTTGTATATGCGATTTTCGATTTATATATGACAGCAATATACAGGTAATTAGTGGTGTTTCATGATTTTTTATTTTTCACAACTTTTTGCCGAGATGCGTCGCCGCACACATCCCAACACCTTGAAGAGTCCCTTCTGCTTAATTTCCATATTAGCCCAGTCTTAATCAGCTATGCCACACTGGAACAACTGTATATTATACTATAATTATATAGTTATGACCGCTAAATGTCATTCCCTCATTATTTATTAAAGAGTGGTCAGTAAGATTCGAACCATGAACTTAAATTTTACATTCAAGAGCGTTAACCACTGAGCTATCTGGCCGTATCGATAAATAGTATTTCATTATAATACTTATGTACTAATATTTTTTTATTTCCATATTATTTAACGGTTTTTTACTTTTTACTTCGGGCAAAAAATAACTCAACTTGCAAAAAAATAGGTGAGAGAGAGGAAAAGAAGACAGAGAGAAAATTTTGATAAAAATTGATTAAAAAAATTGATTGATATATTTTGATAAATAAGAATTTTGTAAAATATATATATCAAATTTTTAATCAATTTTCATCAAAATTTCCCCATCCGTTTTTTTCACCTCTCACCAAAAAATACCAGCTCAATGAGGATAAATTTTACATCCAGTTACTTTTTTCGTCGGATGAAAAAAAAATTAAAAAAACATCAAAAATAAAATAGAAATACAAAAAAAGTATATATATTATATATACATGTTGATAACATCCATAGCTGCCAACTCGGAGAGTTGTCTCCTACTGCGTATATGTCCTTTGGTTCTTGGTGTTCTAATAATATGTCACTTCATAAGCTACCTAGAAGCCCAGTTGTATATGCGATTTTAGTTTTATCTATAACTCAGCAATATACAGGTAATTAGTGGCGTTTCATGAGTTTTCATTTTTCACTACTTTTTGCCGAGATGCGTCGCCGCACTCATTTCAACACCTAAGAGAGTCCAATCTTCTTTATTGTCATATTAGATCAAGTCTTAATCAGCTATGCTACATTGGAAAAACTGTATATTTACGTAAATTATACATTAAGACTGGTTAAACAAATTCTCACTTTATTTATTAAAGAGTGAGGTTAGGAGATCCAAACCATGATACTTAAATTTTACATTCAAGAATGTAACCACAGAACTATCTGGATGTACCTTCTGTATTATTACGAAAAATTTGATAGATTTTTGGTATTTTTACTGGATAAATGACAAAAACACTATGTGTTAAAATGACTTGGTCATTTTAACGGGTGGAGTAATATACAGTTGTTGCAGTGTGGTATATCTGATTAAGACTTGGTCTAAATGACAATGAAAAGAAGAAGCTTCTCTAGGTGAGGGGATGAGTGCGGCGAAGCTAATCGGCAAAAAGTAGTGAAAAATTAAAATAATAAAAAGCCACTAATTACCTGTATCCTGTTGAGTCATTTATAGAACGAATATCGCGTATACAGCTGGCTTCTGGCAGCTTATGATGTAACGTATTATCGGAACACCAAGAACCAAAGGTCACATACTAGGGTAGGAGACAACTAACTAGGTTGGCAGATATGTATTTTGTCAACATGTAATATATATAATAACGAATTCTATTTTTAATATCATTATGGGCTCTAATTTTGACAAAATTAATTTACTTTTTTTTATAAAATGATTTTTTAATTTTATCAGGAAAAATATTTTGACATTTTTCCGTTAAAATTACTTTTTCATTAAATTAGGAAGCCGGTAGTTTGTGGCTTTTAAATTCTTTTTACTACTTTTTGCAGAGATGCGTCGCCGCACTCATCCCCACACCTAAGAGAGTCCCTTCTGCTTTGTCATATTAGACCAAATCTTAATCAGCTATACCACACTGGAAAAACTGTATATTATACTATAATTATATAGTTATGACCGCTTAATGACATTCCCTCGTTATTTATTAAAGAATGAAGTCTGTGAATTTCGAACCAAGATACTTAAAATTTACATTCAAGAGTGCTAACCACTGGGCTATCTGGCCGGTGGTAGTCTATAAAGATGCCTACCATCAAGGGGGGATCCTTGGATTGAAATTTTATAAAAAATAAGTTTTAAATAAATTAATAAATTATTATTTTTTTAATTAAATTTAATCAAAACCAATCCAATTCAATAATTTATTAAAATATCCACAAATATATTTTAAAATCGGCTTCCTACACAATATACCTTCGCTTTAAATTTATTCAACATTCCAACTATCTAAATAACATCTTTTAACACGTTTTATTTTCTATTTTAATATTCAAATTCAACTAAAAACCACCAATATTGTTGGTATGTGAACAATCAAGTACCACAAAACAACACTGTGATTTAAAAAATTATGTTTTTAGAACTAATTTTTTGCATCTTAATTCATAATTTAATTTCATTACTGTGGTATTTGATAAATTATAAATTAGAATAATTTGCTTTTTATTAATAACTGCCATTAAAGAGTAAATATAATGAAAATACACCAAAATTTCTAATTTTTAAATTTTAAATTTGCCAAAATTGACAGAAGTTACGAGAACACCGGTATTTAAGCATTGTAAGTTTATAATTTTTAAAAAAGATGTTCATTCCATTTTAAACATCTTTTTGTGGCTTATAATATCTTAAGATTTATTAATAATTAAAGCATTTCATAACAATTCAAAATATTTTATCCATTAATTTTAAATTAATATGGGTCATTAATTAAATTTTAAAAAATTTGCTTTTGTTTAGAAAGATGCCTACCTCATGGTAGGCATTTTTCTAAACAAGCCCTATCTGACCTATAAAAACGTATTAGTACAAAATTAATATGAAAAAAACTTATATATCTATACTTTTTTTAATTTTAATTTATTTTTGATGTTTTTAATTTATTTTTTCGTTCGGTCAAAAAAATGTGTTTTTAAAAAAATCCTGGTTCAAATGGGCGACTATTGTTACTTTTAGCCTGAAAATATTTTTGATTATTTAAAATAAAATAAATTGGATTTTATTTATATTATTCCAGCATATTTTTCCGCACCCTCGGTATTACGCATATTTAAGATTCTTCGGATTTGTGGTTATGAAGAGTTTGACTGTGTAATAAAAAGGTCAAAAAACTTAAATACTGAGATAAGAATTAAAATCGTTAAAGCTTTTAAAAAGAAGAATTGTGCGTAAAGTAATTAAGACTCCTTGACTATTAATGAAATTTTAGATTATTTTTTTATTGTATATTTTTCAATTAATATTAATTAACTTAATAGAATAATCTATTCTCTATTCTTCCACTGATTGGTCAATTGTTCTTCAAGAACCTCCATATTGTTCTTATTAATTTCTAATCCATTTAAAATCATATCAAGAATAATAACACATTCTGGATATCTAATTAGATTAAAAACTTACATTAAAAAATGATAATAAGGCGGGTCTCGCCAATATCTAAGATATTTTAAAAAATCAATAAATTTTTTATTTTCAAAATAATGATTATCTTTCAAGTACAGAAGAAATTGTGGGTTACAAAGAAGTTGTACGTATTCAAGTTCCTTTTCGAATTGCGATTGTTTCATGGGGTTTTAAAATAAAATTAAATAATTGAACGAGTTTAAGCGAAAGAAAAAAAATCAAAAATCATTAAAAATAAACAATTTTTTTCATTTTTAAAATCATCATTGATAAAAAATTAATTAAATATCAAATTCTGAATCTTAATTTTAAAATTCAATTTTAAAAATTAATACTTAACTTTAAGTTTAAATTTTAAAAATTAATACTTAACTTTAAGTTTAAATTTTAAAAATTAATACTTAACTTTAAGTTTAATATCAAATTTTAACATTTAATCTATTTATTGTTAATAACAAAAACATAAACTTGCTCTATATTTTGGTAAATATCTCTATACATTTTAATAATAAGATGAATTGTAATACAAACAGCAATGAAATTGTCAATCAGAAAATTAAATTTTACAATTCGCCAGACGGTAAAAATATAATTGGTTGCACTGATAATCCTGAAATCGAACACCAATTGATATGTGATCGCCACGAAAATTAATGTTTTATAATAAATAAGGTATGCAGGTTCGTTTTGATCAATTATAGGATATTCATAGTCTAATAAGATCTCTAGGATTGTAAAAATATGATGTAATATGTATTCTGATGATTTTATGATGGAATAGGTAAATAATAGCGATATTATGTGAACTAATATAATGTTAGGCGCTTTAAAGGTTTTAAGTTTGTATTCTAATAGACACTGATCACATCTTTCTATATCTCTAAGTCTTTTGCCTCTGAAATGCCAGTTTTTTAAACAATTTTTATGAACGAATTCTAGTGATCCTTTACAGCCGCATGGTGATATTAGATCTTTTTTCCCTGTTAAAGGATTTTCTGTTTGGTAACAAATTCGGCAAATTTTATCCACATTAAGTTTTTGGGCTATATTCATATTTGGTAGTATGGTCGATTTTTTTAAGAAATTGACGAAAAAAAAAATCACCAATAAGTTTTTTTTATAAAGGGGGTGTTTAACTAATAAAATTATAGGAGAAATTAAATTCCGAATATTATTTTTATTTTATGGTGAACATTTTTTTTCCTAAACAAAAATTTCCTAATTAGGTAATAAATAATTTTTTTTACCACTTTTTAAAATATTAAGTAAACCTAAAATCAGGAATAAAAATAATTTCTGAATAATCTGAAAACTTTAAATTTTCGTAAGTATCACCAAACAATACAATAACATCATCATAATCAGTAGCCAAAAGTTTTGCTGGAAGATCTTTTTTAACCAAAATAGATTTACAAACAGATGATTTTAAATCCCAAACCTTCACAGTACCATCAGAACCCCCACTTAACAAAATATTATTTTTACACTCCAAAAAGTTTACGGGATATAAAAATTTACATTCATTTGTTTCACGAATATGTCCATTAAAAAAAACACCATCAACACATATTTTTCCATCGACAAGACCAATACACAATTTTTCACTTAAATGGCAAGATCTAATTGGCGAATGACATGAAAATTTCTCAACAACATTAAACATTCTAAGATCATATTTATAAACATCTTTTTGAGAAAAACAAACGAAATAATTATTATAAATTGATACACCAAATATTTTTTCAGGTATATTTAATGTATGTATGTTTTGAAAATTTTCATCTTTAATTTCTATATTACCATTCCAACCACATAAAACAGTTATATTGTTGGCTGTATCGATTGATTGGATGCCTTTGCACGAAGATTTAATTGAAATATGGCTATTTTTTGAATATCTATAAAAAATATGGATTCATATGATGATCCCAGTATTCCCGTTTTGTATTTTTTAATACAAAAAATCGTATCTGAAATTTTTTTAACAATATTGTTTATAACTATTTCTCCATCCCATGTTGAATAAATTAATGGTGCAAATGTTAAAGACGAAATGTTTTTCTTTACCAACATGGGTTTTCTATTAAATATTAAAAAAAACTTAAAAAGACCCTTTAAATATAAAAATTATGAAAATACACCATCAAGTCTACCATTAAAAGTTTATAATGATGAATTTATAAATATTCATCTCAACCCTTTCACATCTAATAACTCCTATAGGGCACTTCAAAAAAAGGTTAGCCCCAACAACCTCTATGAGGCATTCTAAAAATTAATAAATTACAAAGCAGCCTCCATAGAGGGTTTTAAAAATGCTTAAATTCACAAAAACCCCGGATCTATCCCTTTTATTTCCCCCATTGGGATTTATTCCCTTTTATTTCCCCCATCCCAAAATAACATTATTAATTATAAAAAAAAATCAAATATATAAATAGATTACAAATCAAAAATAAATATTTTTTGTTAATAGCCTTTATTAAATAAATAA
>SDVU01000746.1:0-10917 GCA_016256075.1 Dictyocoela muelleri | reverse complement strand
AACATTAACATTAACATTAACATTAACATTAACATTAACATTAACATTAACATTAACATTAACATTAACATTAACATCATTAAATCAATTTATTCATAATTATAAAAAAATTAAAAAACACCCCTCAATGGATAGAAGACAATCTCGTAACCCAGCTCGTGGATCATATAGCCACCAAAGACAATTTGAAAACATGAGTAATCATCCACTCAGATCAAGAGGAAGATACCAGAGAGATCAAATACGAGGAAACATTTATGAAAGACCACGATACATACCATATAATGACTACAATCGTTATGACTTGGAGAGACCAATAAGGAATAATTATATGCCCAGAAATCCGATAAGAGGACCTTATAGGAGTACAGTATTTGAAAGACGAGAATTTTCAAGACCTCCTACATTTAATAGTTTTATTCGACGAACTGGTATTCGACAAGATCAACGTAAGCGAAATATTAGTAAAGAAGAGTTGGATGAAAGTATAAAAAAGTATATGCGAGGTGAAATCATGAAATAAAATCGATTTATATGAATTTAAAACAGTAGTTTAATGAAAGTATTCAATGAGTATTTATGAATGATGAATATAAATGATAACATTGCTTATATAATACTTATGACCTTTAAAATCTTAAAAATGTAACTTTAAATCTTAAAAATATAAATCGAAATTAAAAATTCTAATTATGAACCTAAAATTTCAAAATTTGCTTTTAAAGAGCAATCCTCTAAAGTCATCCTAATTTATGACTTTTTTTTGAAATTTAATGATTATCAATAACCAAAATATTAATACACTCTTAAACTCATTAATATACATAATAATCCTCTTATTTCAATATTTCAATACGACTATTATTTTTTTCATAACTTTCTCAATAACTTTAAATAATTCAAATTCAAAATTTTGATAATTGTTATTGATGAATGTGCTTATTAGTGTTAAATTTAACTATTTTTTTATTTTACTAATATTTCATTTTTTATAAAGAACTATTTGTTTTTTATCAATTAAAAATAGCTTTAAATGAGAAATTATTAAAAACTTCATTTTTTATAAACAATCTAAATGAACATCGAGATTAAACCTAATAATGACTTATTTAAATTAATAATTGATACTATTTTTAAATTATCTGAATAGGAAGTAGAGGTTAAATATTCAAAATTATTATGAATATGAAGATATAACTTTTTTAAACGCTTGAAACAATTAAAGTATAATTGATTAAATATCTCATCCCCGACTTAATTAAAAATTGGAAAATTTCATTGTTGACTAAGTATTTTGAAATTATAGAAAATTAAAGAGTTAAGCCTACTAAAATTTGGTTTAATGTGATAATTAGTAGAAGATAAATTCAAGACTTGTGTCAGTTCGATTGTGCGTATCAGTAAAATATTATTAGATCTTATGAATTTACAAAAAAATATTAATTATCTGTATCTTACTGATTCTTTGATAAAACAAAAAACCTGAAAACAGCTTGGTTGGTTATGTGAGACTTATATCTAAAGAATAAATAAAAAGAACAATCAAAAATAGTTATATGGAATAGAAATTATGTATATTGTCAGCATGTAATATATATTAAGAATTTTTAGAAACCAATTGTCGAAATATCGAGCCTAACTAGGCTTTTCGAAGCAAGGAGGTATATATTTTTCTAAATATCTTTACTTAAATGTTAGAATTATTATTTTTTCATTTTTTCATAAAACTTATTTAAATATAAATTTATTTAAGTTTTCTGATAAAAATCAAATAATGACAAGGATCATGAATACTTACTAAATAGAAATCATTAAATCAAAATCATCAAACGCATACTTTCTTAAGTAAAAAGAAGTCTCGTCATTAATTAATTTGCTAAATATTAAACTTTATATCTTAAAAGGTTTATAATTAACAACCCAAAGATAGAAACTTAATTTTTAGATCTTTAGTTATTAGTGTTCAAGTAAGTTATAGTGAATAAGTTACAAAGAGGCAAACTGATATAGGATTTTGTCTCTATCAATGACTCATCAAATTATGAATATTATAATATTTTTATAAATTTTTTTTTCTGGTGTTTTTGCAAAGATTCGTCTCTGCACAAATCCTCTCATCTAGACGAGTTTCTTATGTTTCACTGTAAAATATGGAACAATTCTTGATCAGCTACACTACACTAGAACAACAGATATTTTTCTTATAATTATTATAAGCTCTTATTTCAATTATTCAATAAAATGTAATAAAAAGGATTAAAGCCATGAAACTTAAAATATACAAAATAGAGTGAACCCCTAAAGATTCGATTTCGTTAGAACTTACTTAGTATTTTATTATATTTTCAATTTTTTAATACCTTTTGAACTTTATAAATAAGAATTTAAAGGAAACCGTATTTTTAATATCCTTATATTGTATATAACCATTATTTGTGAAAACTATCTTTCCTTGTTTCCGACCAGCAATGCAAAACTCAAGATTTTTACGTGAAATTATTAATTTGCAATTGTAATTTCCCAAACCGAAAAAATGCAGTATGCATTTTTTTCGGTTTTGGGTTAATAATGCCGGTTGCATTTTTCGGTTTTTTTTTCGGCATTTTTCAGGAAAAATGCCAAAAAAAATAATTTATAAATTTTAGATAATTAAAAAATAATTTTAATAAGTTTTAAATTAAAAAATTTATTAGCGTAAAAATGTTTAATTATTTTAAATATAATACAAAATCTTCAGTAATATTTTCAAAAAAATCATTCCAGTATAAAACTCATAATTAGCGACAATATTTTTCCTTCGATTATCTTTTTTCCTCAAAGTATACTTACCATTTTTTATATTTTTAATTTTCATATTTATTCTTCTCTCCTCGCCTTTCAAAACATTTATAACTTGCATTAGAGGCATGTTTTTTTCAATTTTTCGATTCAAATGTTTATGATACGCCCCACAACTATTAGTGGCAGTTGGAATTACATTCAGAATGCCTTCATTAGCACTCCAAAAATTTTCGTTTTTAATTTTGATTTTTCGTTATTTATGAAATTATCATGGAAAAAATGCAACATTAGATCATAATATTCATTATTTTTTCGTCTTTTCGATTTTTTTTTCATATTCAACTATAATCATATTTTCAGGAACAAACGCAAGGATTAAGATTGATTTCACAGATATTCGAAATTTTGGATCAGTTTGATATTTATTTAAAATTTGATTCTTATTCATATAGTTGACAATCAACTGATTTAAATGAAAATTGCTACGATGTATTTTCGATTATGGAAATATTTTTTCTATGGCATTATAAATTGCTATTTTGAAATCTATTATATAATATACTGGCAATTCATTTAAAAACTCTTTAATTTGATGAAATATAGAAATATAACAGACTTGAGATTTTTTTTCATTAAAACATAAACAAAAGGTATTATATTTCCCAAAACATTGCCATGAACTGATTACTCGTTTGAAACCTTTTGGTTAGCTGAAAAAAAATCTATCTGATAACCATGTGTTTGATTTGGCTAATAATTTAAAGTTTTCATCGGTGGAATAAATCAAAAATCTGTTTTACGTATTAACTCCACTATCGAATTGCAGTATAAGCATGTTGTCCAATGTGTATTTAAAATATTCATGAATATCATACTTATTATCAACATTTTCATATTTATTATTTACTTGAATTTTTATAAAATAATCTCTAATTCTATTATAATTGCCGATTACTTTATGATTTTCCTCATACAACTGATATGACTTCATTAAATCCACTTTATAATTTTCTATAACATGTTGTTGCAGTTTCTTTTAGCTTCTCATTTACCTTCAATTTACTAAGCTGTTTTCTTCTACCTCATGCTAATGCTCATTTACAATTAAAATATTTCTAATTTGAAAGTCGGTCATTACCCTACCCCTGCAATTTCGCCTAACACACCTCCATGATATATAATTATGTGTTTCTTTATCTAAATTATAAATATAATTATTATGTAATATTTTTTTTATTTATATTTTTTTGTGATTTTAAAATTTTTATATCAGCCATAAGAGTATAAAATTTTAAAACCACAAAAAATAAAAATATCATACAAAATAATTTCATGTTTCTTTATCTAAATTATAATTTTTTGTATAATTTTTATTTTTATTTTTATTTTTATTTATATTTTTTTGTGGTTTAAAATTTATATTTCAGCATATGGGTATAAAAATTTTCGGCATTTTTAAAGAAAAACCGAAAAAACGCCTACGGCGTTTTTCGTCCTGCCACATTACTATACCAAGAAATTTAAAATTCGAAATGTTCGATCCAAAAGTTAAAGAATGGATGATATATTTGAAGATCAGAGAGGTTTTCTTACATATCAAAATATAAAAAAAGGTGTCTCTATTTATAAAGATCTTGCGAAACAGAAATTAATAAAATAAACCTAGATCTTATGTTCAAAGCGTCATCTGGTGATATTATAAGTTTAAAGGTAGATATAGTATCTCTTGTAAACAATGTGCAGGAGAAGGTTTTGAAATCGAAAAACAAAACTTTGATGACTTTTTACAAAAACTCTGAAGATTTTAGGATATGAAGAAAATGACATTTTAAACTGAGAGTAGACTCTCTATTTTCAGCTTGCATCCTCTAAGAACCTTGTTCGAAGCATTAGAAAGGGAATAAAAAAATATAAAGATAGGAGTACTGTTCATTATCTTGTAAAATGTCTGGTATAGAAAAGATTAAACTAGTTATCTGAAATTTTTAAAATTATAGACCCCTAAAAATTCCAATAAAGGTCATTATTGATGTTTATTGCAAAACTAAAAGAGATGGATGACTTCAACAGATTTTATCAGATTGTTGTTTCAGATTGACGCAGACTTCAAAGCAAAAAGAAAAAGAAAACTGATGTTCCTCGATAATTGTCATCCACTTAAAATTACATGTGAACTTAATAATATTTAACTTGTCTTTCTATCGAAGAACAGTACTTCAAGGCTAAACCTCGCGACGCAAGTATAATAAGAAGTTTGAAATCTAGCCTTATTCAAAAACACTTTCTGATATTGTTATTAAAATCACATTCGAAATTCACATTGAAACATTATTTAAAGAGACCACATTAAGAGACGAAATGATTTATTCTAAATTTGCGTGAAATAATGTTACAAAAGATACTATAATTAACTGTCGGGGAAAAAAATCTCCCAAAAAATTTTGAATTACCATATGTTGTAATACATGACAAAATTGATCATTTTAAAAAATCTCATATTATTTTATAGAAAGTTATAAGTTTGATGAAGACGAAATTTTTAAACTTGAATTTCCTGATCTTATTTTATAAGAATATACGATTCTTTGCCCTGTTATAATTCCCTTCTTTTTAGAAAAAGCTTGATTCATCAAATATTGCATTAACAGATGATAAATATTTAAGCTTAAAATCTTATGGTAGCTTATATCACATCATAGAATGATAAAAAAGATTTATATGAGCTTACAATAAGATTCCAAGCTTAATTGTATATCATTTGTAATTGCAATATTTGATGAATCAAGTTTTTTCTTAAAGAGATAGAGAGCTCTAACCAGGCTAATAACCGACTATACATATAATTCGTCTACAAAAGATGAAATTGTAATGCTAAAATATAAAATAGACAAATTAATGAATTTGAATATGTTGATTTGATTGCTATTGGAGGAGAGAATACCCAAATAGCTCTTGATAAAGCTATTAAATTATTTTATATTGTTAAAAATTATTTCCTTGCAGTATTTATGGATGATAAATTTTAAACTGTTAATACCTTAAAGCAAAATTAAAGTCGGATAAAAAGAGGAAAAAATATTACAATTTTGGATCAGGTATCTAATACGCCCCGGCGGGGCGTATTAGATACCTGATCTTTTTCAAAAAAATTACATACCCCTATGGTTTTTAATTATTTAGAATTTTTTTCAACATGCGACAATAATATATTATATAATTTTTTAATTGAAAAGAGGTTAATTCCTGATTCAATGTCCTGTAGGTCATGTAATGGAGAAATGAATCTCAATAAATCAAAACGTACATGTATTGGTTTATCCTGGAGATGTATGAATTATTCATGCGTTAAATATCAAACGACAATATCAGTTTTTAATAAAAGTTTTTTTAGTGATAGTAAGTTAGATATAAGAAAAACATTAAGAATAATATATTATTTGTGTTGTGGTACTGTAATTGCTGATATTACAAAATTTACGCTGATTAAAAAAAAGTGTATAATTGGAATTAAAAAAAAAATAAATGAGATAATTAATAATTATTGGATATTAAATCCTATAAGACTGGGAGGATATAATAATATAGTTCAAATAGATGAACTTAAATTAAACTTTAATGTAAAGTCACATAGGGGTAGATCACCTCAAGAGGCGGTATGGGCAATGACTATTGTTGATACTACAATTAAACCTTCGAAGGGATTTGTACAAATTGTTGAAGATCGATCAGCATCAACTTTAATACCAATTATAGAAAGAGTGGTGAGAAGTGGTTCAATAATACATACAGACGAATGGCCTTCATATTCTCGACTATCAGAGGCCAATAATTATAGTCATGGCACGGTGTGTCACAAATATAATTTTATCAATCCTGAAAATTTTGTTCATACTCAAAATGTGGAGAGTTTTAACAACAAGATTAAATATGAAATTAAGAAAAGAAAAGGTATTCAAAAAAATCAAAGAAATGATTTCTTAAACTATTTTTTATTTTTAGATCATTTTAAAAATGAAGCCTTTGAGAAAATTCTCACTTTAATGAAATATGATTTATAATTAAATAAATATAATTTTTTAATAAATATATACTTATTCTATAAATAAACCATATTAACATTACTTTTTATTTTTATTTTTTTCCTTTATATTTAGGCCGGGGTGCTTTAGATACCTGATCCAATTACGGGGCGTATTATATACCTGATCCAAAATTATTATTTATAAAAAAATATGCGTAATTTAATAACTTTTTAAGTTATAAAAGTTAGTCGAAATAAAGATAGTAATAGAATACTGTAATACTAAATTTAAAATAGTAAAATTTTGTTTATATATATGTATATATATATATTTATTTATATATGATTATTTATTAATTAAGAATAAAGATACGTGGCATATCCTTTAGTACTTTTTTTTCTTTATATACATATAATTGCATAATACGTTTTATAGGGAATTATTTAAATTATCGAAAGTAATATTTTACGTAGATACTTATAAAAAATAATTGATAATAATAAACTTTAGAATTAAATTGTAAAAATATAATGTAACTCATGTATTTTCTGAGTAATATAAAACTTATATAATATATGTTTGTGCTATTTTTGTATTTAATATAATTTTTTTATCTAACTGTTACAAAAATAAACTCAAACAAAGATCAGTTTTCTAGAAACCGTCAAATACTTATAAACTCGAATTGATTAAGAGACAACTTGCAAAAAACTAGTAAGATGTTCTATAAATCGTTCTATAGTAGTTATTACATTGACATCTTGCGCTCATCAGATATTAACCAAAGACTGTAATTAGTAATTTGGTTATTATCTAGTAGCTTTTCTAAGTACACTGGAATTTAAAGTTTGTCTGTCTATAAATTATTTCTAACATATTATGAGTATATTAATCTATACTATAATATGTATATCTACTATATATTATCAATCTAAAATACGTATACACTGCGTTTTAGACTACATCGAGCATGATCGATACTATAACCTTCTGTTGGGTGACTAAGTCGCCTATATCTAAATGCTAATGCCTTTTCTTTACATAGTAGATAAAAGACATCTGCAACTACAAAAATATTGTTTTAGGAATATAATTATATTTTTGTAGAAGTAGATGTAAAAAAAAAACAACTGCGCTATTATCCTAATGATTAATTTATAGTACGATGGATCTCCGGAAAATGTATTTATATAATATGTAAACGCTAATTTTTGACATTATTATTATTTTTATATCTTTATGTTAAATTTTGCAGTTTGTGAATTATTTATTAACTTAAGAATATATAATATAAAAAAAAAATAAAAATTTTTTTTAAATTTGTATGACTAGCAATAATTTATAGGATAATGCAAATAATTTCTAAAAAATACTGATTTATATATTAAAAGTGTTTATTTAAATGATAATTTGATAGTGTAGAAATATGACAATAACCTACTTTCCTTATTTAAAAATAAATATATATATATATATATATATATATATTGTCACGAAAAGTAAATGTGTATTTTCTAAAATTGTTTTCTGCCTGAAAAAAACGCTAAAAAAGTTGGTATGGTTTTCTTGGTCCCAGATTATAAGAATTAATTTTATTTATTAGTAGAAAAAGGTATATTTTTGTCTATAATTAGTAAATATTGTACTATTTACAATTTATACCTATGAAAAGTTTAAAGAATACGAATAATACTTTTTTTTACTAAAAAAAATTAAATCGAAAAACTGATCTAAAAATGGTTGCCAAATAATTTTAAAACAATGTTCGAAATGAAATTAATTATATAAAGTTTTTGTTGTTGTAAATTTTACACTTTGGAGTGATCTGTTAAGACATCTTATAAAAAGGGATATTTTTTTTGCAATGAAATCATTTTTTTAACATTAGAACAAAATTTTTAGTTATATTTTGTAGTTTATAAATTGGTTTAAAATCTATAAAAGTCATCTAATATTTTTTTATTTGTTATTTTAAAAAGTAGATTATGCATATTCAATTTATTAAGAAGTATCTTATCGGATTTAAGTATATATAAAAACTAAAACGTCTAGAATATACAAGGATTTTTTTTAAATTAATCGAATATTAGCTATAAACAAAGGATTATCATTGTATATATATAATTTTACTTTACTACTCTATACGTTACGCGGAGTAAAAGCTGTTCTATGAAAATATCGGTTTATGAAAGCTATATAAATCGAGTCACATACAATTAAAAAAACAATAACTGAGATACTTATTATTTTCTTAATTGTAAATATTATTGAACATTGTAAGATCAAGGTCTGATCAATAACAGATAATGAAGAGATGAATTTTTGGGGGGTAAATATCAGTTTTAAACTCTGCTAAAACTGTTTGATACATATTTTAATAGAATAACATTTGCATATAAACAGAATATTTATATTTTTAACAAAAAAATCTTATTGCAATAAATACCTGAATATAGTTTTACTTTTATAGATATAGTTAGCCCTTAGTCATTCGGATATAATTATCCCATATAGAAACTAAATATTTATTTTAAATATAATTAGCGCAGAGTTTAAATTTTCTAAGGATTTTTAATAAATTACCAAAATTAGTAATTTGGTAGATTTATATACTCTAATTTACCTAAAAAAAACTCTGATCAAATATGGCGAACATTTAATGATTACTTATTTAAATTTATACTCAAAATAAAAAATTTAGAGATAATTTTTATTATATGATAAAAAGAACAGAAACCTATGTAAACGATGCGTGGTTACAGAAAAAATATTAAAAAATTATTTAATTTGTAACATTTGCTTGTAAATAAATATATATTTCGATTGGTGAAGCGTAGGAGTCAAATGCCTGTCTTAAGTGTCCTTATTGACCCTATGCGAACTCAGAAGTTAGGAAACCATTACGAAAGTAAAAAATAATTTTTTTTATTTTGTATACGCTAGATTATTTACATTAATGCTGAAAGTCATAATTAACAGTAATTCGTATTTATATTAAATATTAAAAGGTTTAAAAAAATTCGTAATCATGATAAAATATCAAAAAATGTTATATTATTTAACTTACGAAAAAATAGATATGTATGTCTTTACATAATGACTGTAGAAAAAATTTCGATAAATTATTATTAGAAATATATAAATTATAATTATCCAACTTAAATTTTCACTAGATAACCAATTATATTGTTTTCGAATTTTCAAGAAAAGTTGTAAAGATTTTTTTTAAACTTTTTATTTCTATTTTATTTTATATAGTAATTTGAAAATTTTTATTATACCTAAAAAAAAAAAATTCGAATAGAATAATTAGAAAAAACAATAGCTAAATGTTAATTTTTGGTTTTTCTTGACTCTTCTCCTAAAAAAAAGTGTTTTATTGTCTTACTATATGATCTTCGGGATAGATATACTCCGTATGCAGTCTTATTTTACGTTTTTATTGAATATCTAGATTTATTTTCGAATAATTATAAAACAAAAAAATTACTATTTCAGATTATATTTTTATATTCACGAATAAGACTGGATAAAGAACTGCTAACTTAAATTAAGAGAATTTACATTCATTTTCAGACTTCTTTTTTTTGAAATTCCCCAAAGAACTTTTCCAAAGTGTATAATCAATAAAGAATTGCACACGATTATCAATGCATCGGTAGTGAGAAGGTTTTCCAATATTTGGACTGTTATTTCCCAAAAAAAAGACTTGATTGTATGTAATAATAATAACTTCAGCAAAATATTTATTTTTATCGATATAAATTGACATATAAAAAATAAATAGCTATTCATATAGCAGTCTTTTTTATAATGATTATTAAAGTTTTATTGTACCCCATATATTATCTCAAATATCTTTCTAAATACGAGAATGGTGGTTATTGATAATTAATAAGAAAGATAAAAAAAATTACGAGTACAATTAAATAAATCTCGTCTAACAAAAAACTTATGTATGCAAAATAATTAATATATTAATTTGTCAAATAACAGAGTTCTTAATTTGAATTAATATAATTCTTTATAAAAATTTTGGACTATTTATTAAATTAAAAAAATTAAATTAAAAAAATTGAAAAGAAAAAAATAAATTTAATTATTTGGTATATAT